>MQRK01182825.1:40567-58588 GCA_001938485.1 Girardia tigrina | reverse complement strand
ATATATATATATATATATATATATATATATATACTAAAGAATATAAAACAGTAGTAAATCGATTTCACAGAATTTCAAAATCATTTTCTTCGTTTGCTGAACATAATTTAAAATGTAAAAATAAAATCAAAGCAAATGATTTTCAAATTCTGTGTAATCGATTTAAAAATTACTGGAAGAGAATAAGGTGTGAGGCCTTATTAATAAGATCCATGGAGCCAAATATAGCTTGAAAATGTAATTTTATTTTAGAAACATTAAATAATAGTTAACCTATTTAATATTATAATATAATGTCAATTTTTTAAAAATAAAATCAAGACAAAACAAGTTTCAATCTTCATTTAATGTACATGTTAGAACGAGAGTTTAGACTATTATTTAAACTCATTCACTGCCATCTTTGACCTTATTAAAACGTTTATAAGTTTCCAGTCGATTAGTAAAAAGATACTAGTAATATTGCGAGATAGTATCTTGAATTTCTGTTTCATATTTATTTTTTTTCAATATTAAAAGTCAATAGCTATATCTTTACAATCTGTTCTACGAGCTTGTTTTCTCGTAGCTTGTTTTTTCATTGAAAGTTTTTAATATTGTAATAATTTTGATATTAATTGATTCTCTTTTTTGAAATTTTTCATAGTTTTACGCTATCAATCGAAACCATTCATTATCAAATTGTATAAATTATTATACGATAGATAACAATAACAAAAAACCTCATAATATCGTTAGTAAATAAATGTTTTTAATGTGACCTTTTAAAAGTTGTTATTGTGATGAACTTTTTCTATATTTTTCATCTCTTTACCAAAGGAAACAGTGGCAACCAAAAGATTATATAATTAGTGTACATTTAAATTTTGGTCACAATTTCAAGTTTTATAATATTATAATTCTTATTTTACTTTGAAAATGAAACATGGGTCTTTAGACTTAAAGTTATTGAAACATAATAATCTTACAATACTGTACACAACTACAATATCCTTTCTTTAGTATCTTTGATTTAAATTTTCAAATTGTGTAACAGAGATATTTTAGTTTCAGTGTTGAAGTAAATATTGTTTTCATGATCTGAGAATTTTACTGGAGGATTTTTGTTTGTTACTACAATTCTATAAAATGTGAAAGTGTACTTTCTGCAGCAAATCCGATCTGTAATCTAATAAGACTGAAACAAAATTCATTTCTATTTGGCCATTTGTTAGTTATTAATTAATTTAGCTATCTTAATTATGGTTTACAATTTAAAAGATCACTCTCACCAAACACAGTATAATTAATATTAGAATGATAATGATTCATAATTATGATAAAAATACGTATTCTAAAATCCGTGAAGCATAACGCAAGATGAAATCTTAGTGAATTTGAATAGCTCTAAATTGTCAAATATATATGGGGCACATTTTGATATTGGTTTTACTGAATCGAAAGAAAAAATAGCTTTAATTATTGGTTCACAATTGTTAAATGATGAATTCCTTCGAACACGACAAAGCTATGACAATTAACAACTTTACTTCTCAAAACAAATATTTATGTAAAATGTTTAATCTTACTTTATGTCAACTGAACCTAAAATGCTACATTCTAAAATTCAAATATATCTTGTTCAAATATTGTAAAGGTGAAATATCTTTATATCAATAAATTGATTGTTATCTTTAATTGAATAAAATTAGTGTTGACAAAATGTGTATACTGCACAGATTATAAATAAATTATTATTTTTGATTTATTATAGAGATACAACAAGTGCAATAATATTCCGTATTTCATATACTATAAGACACTTTCTTTAAAAAAATTGTCGGCCGACAAATGGAATGCATCTTATACAACGTAAGTATCAGAGAAAAATAAAATTTACACTATCCCTAAGTTATATACCTCATATGGTATTAAGTCCGTGACATTTTATACGTATGTTATTTTATACGTAGCAAAACGTTAATGTAATAAAAATAATATCAAAATCAGGACGCCATTTTATAAAATTTAGTGTAGCAATCAATTTAGTTTAATTAACCACCATTAAATGAAACTACAATTAGTTTAGCAGTTAATATTTTAAAGTATAAAGTATGTTATAAATAATGTCATTGGGCTGTATTTGAAAATGTTTAACAGAGAAATTGATTGCGATGCTCGAATATTAGTTTTCGGATCAATTAATCTTATGAAGAAGACCTTTCACAATTATGACTTTATTAATATATGTTTAATCGATTGCGCAGAATTTTAAAATTATTTTAATCCTATTTTGTTTTTACACTTTGAATTGTTCAATGATCCCATCATCTATGCTCTCTACTCCATTTTCAAAAATGACGGTAAGTCTGTCTAATGCGTGTGGCTATAAATCCATTACAAGTATATTTCTAAACAAGATCCGAATATAAACAGAGAAGTTTTGGGGATTTATTAGCAAACATACGAAAATTGCATAAATTTGAGAAATAATTTTTGAATTAATCGTAATCGGAGTCACATTTTTCAAAATTATTGATTTAAAAATTGTAAAATCCTCCAATATAGTGTCTGACATTATTGATAACACACTCTTTTCTTTAATATATAAACTGTGCAACTAATATTAATTTAGTTTGATGTGGGTTCATGGTGATTAAGCAGAATTGATTAATTTAATATTAATTAAATTAATTGAAATTTTATTAATATAAAATAAATTTAACAAGAATGGTTTGTAATTTGGAAAATCGTTTGGAATTTAAATTTTGGAAATGGCGTTCTACTTTTGATTTTACTGATTTTTTGAACTTAATATTAAGAAAAAATACAATTATATTAAGTAATAAAACATTATCTTAAATGGATAGATAAGTTTGGACAACTCATTTTTTAGTATATTTATATATTACTAGTAAATAACCCGTCATGTATGACGGATATAATTATATAGTTATATAATTATATAATTACAATTGTAAGTAGATAATTATATTAATAATAATTCATATGGAAAATTATCATGAATAATTCTGCTAATAATAATTTTCCATATGAATTATTATTAATATAAATATCTACTTACAATTGTAAGTAGATAATATGAGCGTTAGTGAAGCAGTGAGTGACTTGGGCTTTTATAATATATATATTCCAATAATAAATATCTGTATAATTGTTTACAGTCTCCGAAAGAAGATATTTGCATTGTGTTCTGTATTTGAAATGTTGCTTTTTGAAAAATAAAAAAAGCTTTTATTATTATTAATTTATTTAACAAATTTTTAATTAATTATAAAACAAATCAAAGATTTGTTACAAACAATACCAGAACAATTTTCTTATTTTATATAAAATAAATAAAACAAAATAATAAAACATTTTTAAAGGTTTGTTTCAATTTTTGTAAAATGCAAAATAAAAAGTCTGAAATTATCGACAATGTCTTTTTTTACTTTATTGATTTTTAAATGCAATATATTGAAACCAAAAAATAATTGATTTTATTTATCATTTTTTAAATAAATGAATTATAGTAAAGATCATAAATTTGTCGTTTGGAATTTAAATTTTGGAAATGCCACTATTTCAAGGCTTTTTAAGGGACTGGACAGATTTAACATTCTCATATTTCCATTCAAACGTTTGGTTGCATTCACCGAATGTTTTATCTTTAGATTTTTCGTAAAATATTTTAAATATTCAAAATTTTTACTAGCATTATTCCAAATTATAATAACATTAAATAAATTATGGTTAGAAAACAAATGTCATGATTAACCAAGGAAATATACAATTTAATGGTTTCAATGTCCCAAAAAATTTGTAGCAGTGGCTATGCCATGAATTTTCTATGGTCACTAATGTCATCCCTATATTTCTAGAAGAATGTTGTTTCAATCAACCGTAGGAAACAAAATTGATATTTTCTTATAAATATAACTTATCTAGCCAATAGGTATATGAAAAAAGACTAATGTGTGACATATAAAGAAGACGTAAAAAGTTCTTTGTGAGTTCAACAGTTGTTCTCAATAAAAATATTGCAGTTAAAATTCTGGTTGCATATTCGTTAGAGCTCAATTAAAAAAAGCATTAAGTCCTAATATTTCAATTGAAAATCCTTTAGATGACCAACTTTTAATAATAATGTTAATTATTATCAAGAATATCAAGGCTTTAACACTAACATGAAACAGTGGCTCATTTGAGCAAGACTCAATTTTTTAGGGAAATGCATCTTTCCTTGTTCTTCCTAATTTCATTCTGTTTCTATAAAATAACTATAAATTGAATACACATTATAAGTAAATATTTAATTATTTCATTAAAATTTGTGGCTTAAAACTGAATTTTACGTACATTAGAGTCATCAATAATCTTTAAAAAGCGTTTTTAAAGTATACTTATTATAACTGCTAATATTTTATTTTGTATAATGTTGCAACAACAAATCAATGAGTATCAAACTTGCCTGTAAAATTACTCTATTGATTTTTGAAGGATTGATAAATACCTAACTTCAAACATTTTATTGGTCTATGATTAAAATAATGTTTTATCTTTAGTATTTAGTATTGATATTCTACTTATAAAAGTTTTTTAATCCAAAGAAACAGCTGAAATTTATTGACTACTTCAAAAAGAAAAGCTTTTTGTAAAATATTTCATCCACCACAAATAATATTCTGTCTTATCTTGAAATTTCGAGGTACAATTTGGAATATCATTCAATTTTACTGAAACTCGAATTATATTTTTATTTGATAAAAAATAATATTTATTATAAATAAAGTGTTGAAAATAGATAAAATTTAATAAAATTATGTAGTGCATTTTTGTTAGATAAATTTAATTAAAAAAAACTATCGTTTCCAATTTTCACATTTCTTAGTTTTGTTATCCAGTAATGAAAAACACTGTTTAGGATGGAATAATTCTAAAATTTTAATTTATATTGCTCGGTTAGACACAGTGTTATAATTACGATTTTATTTGTCGTAATATTGATAATTGTAAATAAAATGAACTGAATGTCTGTTAGAAGAAAATATGTAATGCTAACAATAGATTATTGAATCTGACACATGTCTATTTGGAACAGATGACGCGACTCTTTTCCATCAGCATTATATCCAATGTGATATTTGTAATTGATCGTGATTTATTATAAAGATGTTCCAACACAGCTATGATTTATTAGCTGTTTCTGATTAGCAAATGTATTTTGTTTACTTTTACTAATGATTTAAATAAGTTTCTAATTCTATATGTATCTCCATGTATTTTCGCTTATCCAATTTTATTAATTATAAAAACTAGAATTATTTTATTTACTCGATACAACATACAGTAAAATTTGTCAAATCATATACAATTACAATTTTGTGCTGTTGTCGATTCTTTATATTGAACTTGAATCGAAATTTATTCTATAATATATTTAAATATAATTTGTTGATAGATAATAAATATTAATATATAAATTAATATCAAATATTATTGTAATTCACAAACTTAAACATTTTGATCTATAACATGTAGGAATAATAGTTGGGGCCGTTATTGTAACTTTCAATGAAATTAATATTCATTTTTCAACATTATAATTTATTATTTTGTAAAAATATTTTGTACAGACTCTTAAAATGTCTTTCTTGTCATTAATTAACTTTTTCCTGAAAGGAATTAGATTTTTTATTAACTTTTTTTGCGACTCTTACATAATCGAGTAGACACTCTAGGTAGCGGTGAGAGGGTTACTTAAATTTACAAAATAAATTTACTAATACGATTACTAAATATAGAATGAAATGAGTCTACCAAAATTCTGAGAAGTTCATTTGCCTACTATATTTGAGTTTTTATTAATATCGCCTTCTGTGTTACATGTAGTATCTCTATACTGTGAAACAACAAATAAAAAATTGTCTGGCAGCTGAGAGATTTAATAACAGATAATGTGTTTTCGAATGTACGTTAGGACCTGTTTTGGTTATGGTCTATCAATAATGAAGTGATCAATGTCAGCAATTTCAATATTACATCAAACAAGATGAAGATGACATTACATCATAATATCAAATCAGAGTCGTTTTATTGAAGAGCAAACTGATTCCAGCTTTATTTTTCTAAAAAAATATTTGGTACAATGTATTTATATTATGCTGACTGTGGTGCTAGTTACAAACCGGTTTTATTAAATAAATTTCAGATTATTCATTAATAATATGTATTATGTTTTAATCTTAAATTTTCTTCCTGTTAATACTTATGTAATATACGGCAAGAGGAATTTTGGCGTATCCTCATAACAGCGAATCATCAAAACAGCGAATTCTCAAAACAGCGAATTACAAAACAGCGAATCTCAAAACAGCGAATCACATAACAGCGAATCTCAAAACAGCGAATCATCAAAACAGCGAATCATAAAAACAGCGAATCTTCAAAACAGCGATTTACATAAAGCGATTTACAATCCAAATAGAAAAAAAAGTCAATTAGATATAAAATTTTATTTTAAGAAAATACCAACTTTAAATATTTGGTCAAAATGCAATTGGTGTGCTTAAACTGAAAGAAATTCCACGAATAAACTCCTGCACACTGATTTCAATATATCAATGTTTCTGTAAATCCTTGTTCCTTTCTTATACATGATATTAAATCATAAATATTGGGGTGATGCTTAGCAACTAAATTATTGAAGCGGTTGTGCCACCCCTCAACATCATTGTTAGTCCGCCGTCTGATGCCATACATATTCCACATTTCTTTTTTAATATTTTGAAACCATTGCTGGTGGAAGTACTGGAATAGATGTGTAATATTTACCGATGCCTCGTCCCTCAGATTGTCGAAAGTTTGTTGAACAATTTGTTCAGGAACAAACGCCAAAGCCATAAGCATACGTATTTTGGTTTTAAGTTCCTGATTATTACCATAATCGACACTAAAACCTAATTTCTGAACTTGTCTAAATATCGCTTGGCAGAAATGAAAATAACAACCACGTAGACGACTTTGCGGAAACTCTTGTTGTAACGCAACTATTAAACCTTTCTCGAAATCCAATGTGATTAAATTTGGTGAAAGTATCAAATTATGCTCCAGACATAAATCCCGAATTTTACGAAAAACTGATGTGTATGTTTCAGCTATTTTATCTATCAGAATACAATAAATTAATGGAAGTACTTTATTTTGGAGAAGAGCATGGATTGTAAATATTTGTTTATAAAATGGAGGTGCTACCCGAAATGTACCGTCCATGAACCAATGGTTATTGCTGGATAACATTTGTAAATTACTTATTGTTCCAAGTAATATAATTGATTTGTTCTCACTGATAAACAATAGGAATAATTGGCCTGAAATAGTTTGTGTCAATTGATCAGGTATGTTGACGTCATTTAAACTTTGAGGCAAAACCGGTTATTTCTCATGACGTGCTCGATACAACACGTTGTTTATAGATTTGAAAGCTGGAAATATAGCGGAAGCTGAAGTATTACCAGAAATTTCAGCTGCCGCATCAGAATGTATAATCGGAATACTGCGCGTTTCTGTTTTTGCTTGTTGCTTCATCTTACAAATAGTAGACTTTACGATACCAATTTCTAGTGCTGGTGGATTAGAATACCCTTGTTTTTCAATCGGATGACAGTTGTCAATATCTGACCAAAGTCTTCCTTTGCAACCGATTGTACGATATCGCCAAATTTTTCTAATTGAGGTGACTGTATCTACACGGTAGGAATATCCTCCATAATTGCATGCTTCAGAACCTTTTTGAGTTGTTAATATTTCCATTTAGTTTTTCACAAGCAAAACTTAAAAATAATGTTATGGAAAAATCGAAAATTAAAACAAGCTTTAAATTATATTAATAATATTATATCTTAAAAATATCTTATTAATATAAATATTCTCCAATTTAAATGACAAAAATCTCATTTTAAAATAAAAAATATCTTAATATAAAAAATCTTATAACTATATCTTAAAATATCTTATTAATATAAATATTCTCCAATTTAAATAACAAAAATCTCATTTTAAAATAAAAAATATCTTAATATAAAAAATCTTATAAATATATCTTAAAATATCTTATTAATATATTTTATTTTCTTATTAATATCTTATCATATATTTTCGTTCATATATTCTCCAATTTAAATGACAACAATCTCATTTTAAAATGAAAAATTTCATTCGCTGTTTTGATGATTCGCTGTTTTGATGAATCGCTGTTTTGAGAATTCGCTGTTTTGTAATTCGCTGTTTTGATGATTCGCTGTTTTGACATTCGCTGTTTTGTAACTCGCTGTTTTCGGGTATAACCGGAATTTTTAGATCTCGCTGTTTGTTTACTTCTTTCATATAATAATTATTATCTGGGTAGATTTTAATTAATTAATATTTTGGCTTTAAAACTATTCCATGACGACAACCGAAAACCTTTTAAAAGATAAAATGCTTCCATTGGATAATTAACGTGTTATAATTGGGTATGACGAAATGTATCGTCATACATAAAAGCCTACTTCAATGAGCATAACGACATTTTTCGTCATGCGAATTAATCGTAATATATTGAACGCATAGCGTTCTACGTTTTTCTTATCTATTAAAACTTCTTTCGTTTTTTCCTAGTCGTCATACGTAGTTAACAGGTTAAAATAAAATATTAAAACAAATTATTGACAATAAAATAAAATTTTACAATAAAAAATATTTACTTTTATTCTAACAATTTATTTTTCTTATATCAGTGTTCCACACTGCTACAAGAATATAAACGATCCTGATTGTTCACAGCAGTTATCTTACGAGTTATTTTTTATCAATTTTTCAAATTATTACATAAATTTTTAATTTACATCTTGATCTATAATGCATTTTGTTTCCATTTTTTATAAAAGGGTTAAAAGAAATAAATCATTATTAACGTCAAAATTAAAAAAATTATTTTAATTTTATTAATATTAATAATGTTTTTCAAGACACCAAAGTTATTTTCGTTCATATATTTTGACTGTCTTTCCTTCATCTTATACCTCAGAGAAAAATCTATTTCGATAATTTATATAATTCCTGTACAATCTTTAAATTGGTTATTTTCACATCTGATCTATGTTGGACAATTAATGAATGTTGACTAAGTTATTGGTCGTTTAAATCAACAAAAGTCGGGTATTTAAACCATCATGTCCCCAAGAGTTCAATGATGTTATCAATTTTATTATTTTATTAACATTAAATTTTATAATACAATGCTCTTTAAATACAATTAATAAATTCTTCTTGAAACGCTTGAATAACACAACACTTATTTTGTAATTTAAACTCCTGATATTTTATTTATTTTCTATTTCATTATTTTTTTTTTGAAAATTTATGTTAATTCCAGTCATTAACATGTAGTGAATGAGTGTTTATATAACAAAATATCTTTTAAAAATATATATCAATTATCTAATAATTAATATTTAATTTCTTCTCAGATTCAAAATCCAGACATAGAACAGTTCTCAACGTTACCTCCAAAAGATCGAATCGATATGTACCTAGAAAGTTTGGATGAATTGAAAATCAATACACCAAACAAGTAAATTACATTGACATTTTTATTGAATTTTAAATACACGCAATTTTACAGAAACATTATTGTATCAGCTTTAAAGAATAAAATGAAATTAGATGACCATTATATATTTAGTGTTAATGAAACTGACGAATATGACGACGGAGTCGAGTCAAATACTGAAGAAATCATCACCAACAATGATAATTTTAGCGTCACATCTGAATCTCCTCCCACAAACCGACACAATCTCAGCAAAATCGAAGTCTATTTCAAGCATCTCAAAGACGACGGC
Organism: Girardia tigrina; assembly: GCA_001938485.1. NCBI lineage: Eukaryota > Metazoa > Platyhelminthes > Tricladida > Dugesiidae > Girardia > Girardia tigrina. The sequence continues at coordinate 48,722 of MQRK01182825.1, read as the reverse complement.
TCATCATCCCAAGTCTACCAGTCCCCGTACATCTCCGCCAATGCAATCAATAAGCAATTGATATCTAAAGAATCTCTCTACGACTGCCTAAATGATCTCATTCTTCAAACCGAATTCATGTTTGCTACGTATCCCAAATCCATATCAGACCTGATGAATCTATCTGCTCAGTTAAAAGTGTGCCAAACTCACATCGAATTACTTTTCAAATGTAAAGAAGTCATCAACGAAGCCCAACTGATTCAAGCCTACACCAATCTCAAAACTACAATCAACAGTATCGATTGCTGTACCGACACGGAGAACACAACATTCATCAATAATATTCTGAAATTCGTTCAAGAATCATTAAACATACTGAAAGAACACATTAATTATCTATTTAAGAATGATTGATTAATTTTCATTGATTTTGTAATTTAGAAAAATATAAAATAAAAAATGTTTTTTCACTTTTTTTTCCAAAAATATCAATAAAAACATAATTAAGCAAAATAAATCGATTTGAAATAATAATCATGAATCTTTTAATTATTACATCATCAAATATAATCAATCAATAACTAATTATTATTTTTACATCCATCAAATGCATAGCTTGAAAATAATAAATGCACGTGTAATCGTATTTCCAAAATATAATAATTTCTGTTGTAACTATTATATCAATATTTTGTGAAGTCATGAAATCAATATTTCGTCTCTTTAATTGAAATTGCGTTATTTTTCTTCCTTGTTTCTCGATTTGATGAATAATCCACAGCATCTAAAATTTATCATTGTCATTCGACTCACGATTAAATATAATTAATTAAAAAATTACACGAAACATTTTTTTTAAATTTCCCGGATACTTGATTTTACATATTTCAATTTACAAGTTATTTTACAATCAATTATCAATCTGTATGTTGTCAAAAGAAATCGGATATTAGGTTGTCCTAAAAGTTCCCGGCCAAGAATGGAAAATACAATTTTTTGTGCAACAATTTATTTTAAATAAATATAGTTTTCGACTACTTTCTGCCAACGGTCTGCAAGCTTTCGGATCTGGTCAAAGTACCATTCCGACTGCTTCGAATCGGCGGCCTTTCAAGAAGTGTTGCATGGATCGGAAGAGGCCATAGTCGGATGGAGCGCAATCAGGGCTGTAAGCAGGATGCGGCAGGATTTCGACTCCATCCAACTCTTGGAACCTGCCCGTGGTTTTCTTGGCGGTATGCGGCTTGGCATTGTCTTGCTGAAGCAGGGCACGTTTCTGGTTGATTAAGGCAGGGTACTTCTCGAGATTCTCGTAGACACGGTCCAGGTGTGGACAATAGAGCTCTGCATTTATGGCCTGGCCGGTCTGAACCAACTCAAAGTGCAAGACTTCCTCAAAGTTCCACCAGACGCACAACATGATTTTCAAGCCAAGTCGATCTTGTTTTGGAACAGACGGCGTTGCTTAACCCGGTGGAACCCATCGCTTGTCTCGGTTGTGGTTGACCAAGTAGACCCACTTCTCGTCCGACGTCACAATTCGTTTCCAAAAGCGGTCATCTCGTGGATACTGTAGTAGTTGTCGGCAAATTTGGACTCTTTTATCGGCCTGTGCTTTGGTGAGTTCGTGTGGATCTTGACGCGGTTTCTTGTGCACAAAGTCGAGCTGCTTCAAATGCCACAATGTATGATTGACTTGCCAAATCCAAGCTTAAATGCTAAATCGCGAGTGCTTGACGAAGGCTTCATGTCCAACTCTGCTTGCAAGTCATCGTTATCTAATTCTGTTGGTCGTCCAGAACGAGGACTGTCATTCAAGTCAAAGTTGTATTCATTGAAACGCTTGAACCAATCAATTGTGTACCTTTAACTTTGCAAATGGCCTTGGCAGCATCTCGTGTCGTCAAGCCTTTTTTCTAATAGTGACGCAGTAAAACACGGATTTCAAGCTTTGTAATCTCGTAGTCCTTATAATGCTATAAATAAATCGATATATATATATATATATCGATTTATATATATCTATATCTATATATATATAGATATATATAAAAGGAAAACGAAAAATTCCTATATCTCCTGCTTGTAGATAAGGTGTCAATCTCCCTGGGATCACGATCATTTCAACATTTCTCTTAGTACAATGTTCTTTTACTTGTGGGCCTAAATACACTCGACACGAATCCCAAATAGTACACTTACCGTTACTTAAATCAATCAAAGGAAACATTTGGCTTAGTTTCTCCTTCATAATACCCCATATGTTTTCTATGATGTTAAGTCAGGAGAATTCCCAGACCAACGAAGGAAATTGATATGCTTGGTCTCCAAAAATTAATCACCACCCTAGCCTTGTGGCATTGAGCTGATATATATCTACATCAAATAGATAATGCCAAAAAAATTTTAAAAAATTATTATTAATTAGTTAGGTTGGGCTTTTACCTTCATTCTAAATCAAAAAAGAAATTAAGACTTTCGCAATTTATTCAAAACTACAAAATGTTAAATTTGTTATTTAAACAAATTTTCATTTTTTTATTTTCTTTTTTTAAATTTATTATTCAATATTTTCTCAATTTCGATTATAATTCGAAATTTTTAAAAACCAAAAGTCATATTTCTGAAAATTAAAAAATAACAACACTCTTACACCTGGGTCACAACATTTCCGCGGTTATTATTTATATATTTAGTTTACTTCATTTTGGTGCATAAATACACACTGTGCATGGAAAAATTTTACTTATACAGTTATTTTTATCCATATTGTTAAGTATCTTAAATAAATTTTTATCTATGAATATAAGGACACATTACAATAAAAAATCTCATACGACTACAGTCAGACCTCTCGTATCCGTCCCTCTCCTAACTGTCACTCTCTCATTCCATCGTGATTTTCATTTGACGGAGCTTCAAATCGCTATTGAAAACGACCTCTCATATCCATCACCCTCTCAATCCGTCACACTTTCGAAAAAAACCGACCCCGAAGGATACGAGAGGTCTAACTGTAATACAGTTATATTTTTTTATAAGAAGGCATAATATACTACTTAAAACATTACTTTAATTCAGTCGCAAAAGACTTGTGGTGTTTTCCGGAGTCAATCGTTGTCTGAGAGACTTGGTTGAAAGCACTGAATGACTATTAAACATCACTACTGCGGACAGTAAAACTGTAAACGTAAAACAGCACTTGCAGCAAGATTGGGAACACGATTTCGAAATGCTTTTCAAAAGTGTAAGGGACTGGTAAAGCTTGTGATAATATCTCCAACTAATCGAAGGTAAACTAGTCACTTTTTATGGCAAAAGTGTCATTAAGACTCAAATCTCCTTCAATACTGTGTAGCAGGAAACTTTGACCGCTGGCAATTGAGATGGATCAAGAATGCGCACAACCTTTTAGAAACGATTATATGGCTGCTTTTTTCCTGCATATCCTCTTCCTATTTCAGTGCTGCCACAGTAGCGACAGATGGCTAAAGAAGAAAGCCAAGGATTCCAATCTTTCATTAGGTTATAAACCTCGTAGATTTGAGGCTTTCGTGATTGGCACACATTCAGTGCAGCTATCAAGCGTGGACCGTTCAAAGCGAAGAAAGGAAAATGATCACTCAGACTGATTGATGAAAGAAGAGATAATATCTCCAATAAAGCTGCGCTGTCTCTTTCTTCCTCACACTACTTGCTAATGAAGGCAAAATAATTCGGAAAGAAGGAGGCGTGGTAAAGAACTGTTTTAAATCCATGTGTTCCACCGCGTTAAAAAAAGTTCTGGAGGAAGAGCATATAATTGTGAATGTAAACCGTTTTGACAAGCAATTGTGCGGACAGCTAATCAAAGCCGTCTGTAAGTTGGTCTGCGAGGCACAGTACCAGAATTCAAGGGCGATAATGCCCAGGAATATGTTACAACCCACTAGTATACGGAACTTTACATCATACTTCTCAATCAAGGCAGGTAGATGATGAAGGCGTTGAGAACCTTCATTTTTAATTTTAATAAATGATCATTGATCATACAATTTTATTTTCCTCGGAATTGTAGTTTCCCTGATAATTACAGAACATTTGTTCGTATTTTTTGAAGTAATATTCAAGTAAAATATATTTTTGTCAGATTGAATGAAGATAAATTGATGATACGTAGTCCGATCGATAACCTCTAAGACTCGACACGAAATAAAAAATTCACAATGTTCTAATAGATTTTATTTGAACAACATACATTACTAGTACGAAACAACATTTTAAGTGTTCAAAAGATGAGAATTTCTGCCCAAATTTGGATTATCAATTCGTTATACTTCCGTGTCTTTTTTACTGAGTTTAAAATGATGAAGCGTAATATGCGACATACTCCCCTTTAGTTATGGATTGACAACGTGCCTTTTCATTCCCCACAACTTTCGTAAGAATCAATCATTAAATGATGGCCGGTCAATTTGACTAAGGTTGTTAAATGTGGTTCCATGATATACCACTTTCAAACTACAATCCATAAAACTAAGAGGTATAACTTTTCGCGTGGAGATGATTTCAAGAAATGTGTGACAAATTTATTTATCATCACAGAATTAACAGTTTTTTGGTGCTGTCTTTGATGATCTCTTGCACGAATGGTATTAACTTGTTTCTAAACACGAAGACTACACTGAAAATTATGTATAAAATTTTTCGTACTACTAATAAATCTTGTTCAAAGTAAAAGTTGTTAGAACGTTTTTTCATTTCATACCGAGTCTTGGAAATTATTGATCGAACTATGTAAATGCAGTAATTTGGCATCCCATAACATAAATTAATTTGAAACTGCTGATGACATTGACATTGTGTTTGACTCATCATGACGTTGTTCGTTGAAAAAAGAATTGCTTCAGTTTACTGCAAATAATCACCATATTTGAAATAGCGTCTTCTATGTCCTGCAATGTTACTTCCACCTTCATTGCGACTGTGTTCCTGGATTCTCTTACAGAGATGACGTGAAGTCTCTCCAATGTATGTGGCGTTACATCCATTACATGTATATTGGTAAATGAGATCCGAACACAATCCCAATGGCGTTGGAGATTTATTGCCGAACATGCTTTCAATTTTCTGGGTCCGGGATATTACTTTTAAACTTATTGCATTATCTAAGGCTTTCAAAATAGAATCTGTAAGAGAATCCAGGAACACAGTCGCAATGAAGGTGTAAGTAACATTGCAGGACATAGAAGACATTGTAAAGGAGATATAACTTCACAACACTTTAAAATTCTGTGCACTCAATTTAAAAATTATGGGGACAGAGTGACATGTGAAGCGTTATATATAAGATCTTTGGATCCTAAAATTAACGTTCAAATTGCACTCTCTACAACTTTGTTGAGAGTTTTTAAATGATGTATTGATTACGTATTGATTACACAATCATTAACTGCACTATATAAGTAAATTTCGTTTGAAAAATCATTTGTTCTGACGATGACGGTTAAACCGTCGAAATTAATAAATATTTTTAATTGGCTTTAGAATTTTGATTTTAATAATCTGCCAATTTTTTTTTAATTTATTCACAATTATTAGATAATCATAATTTTTAAATAATAATAATTCATAATTTCATCGTCTAAAGAAAATATTCCTAAAGTCTCTCTAGCGCATCACATACAGCGGTATTATCCTATCGTCAATAGCAACACTGAGCAAACACAGTGATAAATCAAACACCATCAGTTACTCACAGACAATTCCCAAAAGATAATTCATCTTTTACATGCATTCGTTTCATAGTAACAATCCTTCGTGCGCCTACTCTCACGCAACCGACACACATTCTCCTAACATTCAATCGATTATGAATACTCGCTTAAGGACCTAAAATTCTCACAGACCCTACCTCAAATTTCGATCTTTTTCAGTTCTCGTCTCCAATAGCATCGTCGATTGTTTCATTTCCCTCGTCTGAATGTCCCCGAACGGCGGTGGTGCCGCCGGCCGTGTCTCAGCGTTGTCATCATGTTTATTGGCAATATTACTGCTTTCTGTGAAATTGGTATTCGTTTTCAATGAATTGTTAGAAGAGGATTTCTGGGAACAAAGTTGAGATAAATTTCTCGGAAATAACTTTAGCTAATAAAATTTTCACTTTGCTTTGCATTGTTTTATCAATCCAATCGAATTTCCAGTCGCATTCGAAATGCTTATTCTCCATCAAATTCATCAACAATTTCTTCAATTTTTCGTAATCTGGATCTTCAAAGAAATCCAAATGTCTGACTATTCTGAGATATTGAGCAAACTGTTCTTTAATTATTGGAAAAATAAAACTCTAATGAAACTCAATTTCATTAAGATTTACCCGGATAACCCTCACATAATATTTCTATTGGCGTGTTTCTTTTCGTTTCACCGATTTTATGATATCGTTCTTTCAATGTATCGGCCTTCAGACCTTGCCACGGTAACATACCCCGCAAAAAATACATAAACATATGACCAAGAGCTTCGAGATCATCTCGTCTCGATTGTTCTAGAATTAAATCAATGCATTATTCGCTTTTTATCAATAATAAATTCAATTAAAGCTCCACAAATAAATGTCATTCTATAAGAAATGATATATTTAAATAAGACTTATTTGTTTGAGTTTTTATAAAAATGTCTAACTTTGATTAGTTGCAGTATAAAATCAAATTCATCTGACAAATTGATCGGATTTATGATAGCAGAATTTCCTGAAAATCATTCCATGTTTTCTTAACACACATTAAAAATATATTTTAACATTTTTTGACTTTTAAAATTTATAAATTTTATTTGATCTTGTAACAATTTATGATCATTTAATGAAACTTTTTTCTTTGTTAAATTTTATATTTGATAATAAACATGGTGGTCATGAATTATAGCAACTCAATACATTGTTGGTATAACCAAAACGTGTTATGATACTGACAAAAATTGATTAAATTAACAATATTTATGGGTCATAAAACACAAATAACAATTAAACTTCAAAGTGTGAACCACCAACATTAATACATGCTTTAAGACGTTTGGGGAATGCGTTGACCATGGCGATCAAGTAGGCTGTGTCGAGCTCTTCTCATGCTTTCAAAAGGAATTTCTTTAAAGAGTTGATATATTTGTGCGGTTTTGAACAGGTTTTAGCTTCCAGAACGGACCAGACATAATAATCAATGGGATTTATATCCTGGAGCTTGGTGGTGGCTCAGAGAACTTAATAAAATCAGGCAGGTTTTGCTGGCACCAAGTCTGCCCTTTTCAAGCCTTATGGGTGGGTGCACCATCTTGTTGAAATGTACACATGCGTGTTCAAAAATGAGAATTAGTCCATTAAAGAATTTGATTATTCAAAATATCTAGATAAAAATCTTGGTTAATCTTTACACACGCATCAACGAAAACCAGTGGCACCTTTCTATCTGAATTTATCGCAGCAAAAACCGTGACAGATTGTGGATGAGAAACTCGTTGAATCTGGCTTATTTGTTTTGATTTGGCGTAAACTCGATCATTTTGTCAATTCAAATATTCTTCTCCTGAAAAGATCTCGTCGGAGGCTTTTCCAGTAAAGTATTGGATAAAATTGGAATTGTGCTCTGATCTACGTATACAATCGGGTCTCAGAGAACGTTATCGACGATGTTGTGATCGTGAATGAAATAATCGTTATGAGTTTCTTGACTTTATCGCCACGATTTCTACCGTCATCGCCATTCGATACCTGCCCCAATTTGCAGATTGGGGATCAAGTGTTCAGAAAAATACGCAAATATTCCCAAATCAGTCAGCGCGTTCATACGATTAATGACATGTGGGACGGGAGTTTCGATCGATACGTGATTGACTGCATGCTGATTGAGGGTTTCGGATATACGTATTTATATTATTATTATGTATATAGATATTTAAATATAGATAATAATAATTATAAAAATAATAAAAATATAAATGATAATAAAAATAAAAATAATGATGACCTAAATCAGAGGTGTCCAAACTACGGCCCGCGGGCCAAACCCGGCCCGCTAGGAGATTTTATCCGGCCCGCCAAATATTTTGAAAAATTATGTAAAATAAAAATGGCGTGGCTCGTCGGTAATAGATCTCGCGCGGATAAAGAGCGCATTCGGTTAGAATGAGCACGATATTA
>MQRK01182802.1:2040-20781 GCA_001938485.1 Girardia tigrina | reverse complement strand
CACTGTGCTAGCACATTAGAAATGTGTGGCAAAATGTGCACTATCGATTAGCACTTTCAAAATATCAATTAGCACATTTGGACACTGTGCAGTGATCGATTAGCACTTTTTTCTATGGTTCTTAGTTACGGGGTCATGGTTGCTATGGATGCGGGAACCGTTACCATGATTACAACCGCCTTGGATCACTGTATCCGTTGCTAATGAAAAACGTCCCTTGGTTACCGTTACCCTGGTTACCATGACCTTGGTAACCGTCACCAAGTGAACCGGAACGGTTGCTAGGGATCCGCCGACCAATCAGAAGCGTTTCTAAGTGAACTGGAACCGTTGCTAAGGTGATCGCGACCGTTGCTATGGCGATCGCGACCGTTGCCATGGTAACCGCGCGGTAACTGGTTACGGTTGCCATGGCAACCACGGTAACTAAGTACGACCCCCCCCGGGGGGGGTATGTGGGGAGAACATACATTTTTCCCCTACTTAATCTGTTTAAGATGGTTGTTTTGCGGTTTTCTTGATCAAACGAGATTAGGATCCATTGCATATCTGAGATGCATAGTGGGCAGAGGACAAGTCTTTTCCCAATGAATGATGAATAAGAAATGTGTCTTCTAATGAACTTCTTCTTAATGTCTTCTTCATTACCCATGCTTATCTTGTGGGTGATTCTATGATCCAAAATCAATATGTCGTCCGGAGTTAACAGATTGTTAATCAGGTTGGACATTCGGTCAACACGAAAGTTGTATAGGTCTGCTTTGACTTGCCGTTTCTGATTGTGTTCTTTTTCAGTTTTTTTGCTCCCTTTTTTTGAGTATTTCTTTTTCCGTGGCTGTTTTTGACGTTTAGTGGATGCAGTTATTTTTCCTCCACCTATATTTTGCGGTTTTGCTTCACTAGATCTTTGTGGATGTAGAGATTGTACTTTCGTTCTGATCTCACTAATAGGAATGTCAAACAGAGGATTTTGCCTTCTTTTGATGAAATTTTCTATGAATCCGCATGTAAATGGACCACAATCAAAATTATTCTTTTGTTGTTGACATGTGCTGTATTTGATCGGTAGTTTAATGTTGAATAGTCTATCGTTTTTGTCTGTCACAGCTTTGTTGAGTGCGTTGATGAAAGGAGTAATAATTGCTGTTAATTGTCTTTCATTTGGGCAGTCCATAAGGGAGTTGAATATGAAGACATGACCCTTGGTGCAACACATTGTGAACCAATGTGTGTCGCCATAGTTAACTGGAGCGATACAGTATTGAACTCTCTCTAGGTTGTAGCCGGGGAGAATGGATGTAAGGTCTTCCTCTCCGTGGAAGGCTTTAGTGATTGCCCAGTTTGGAGCGAGTAGGATATCATCTGGTTTTTCTATTGCCTCTAGGTAGGTATTGATGTCGAGGTCATCGAACCAGTATCTGGGATCGGGTTCTGGTGGCTTCTCTATAATCTCCTGATTTTTTGGGTTTATGGAGCCGACCCGTCATTGTGCACACTTCGGACCTCTAAGTCTCTTACCTTTGGGTGTTTTGAGGATGGAGATTTCAGATTTTTCTGAGCAAACTGAGCTGTCATCATCGATTTGTGATTCTTCATTGTCACTCGGAACAGTAAGTTGGTTTTGTTCAGTTTCGGCATCAAGATCGGTCTGATGGGCCTGTTTCTGTGCTATCTTTTTTAGCAAATTTGTTTCGTTGTCAGAGATTGTGATGGGTTTTAGAAATTTTGAGTCATCTGATTTTGCCTCCTGAATTTGTTGTTGTTTCTTCAGGGAGGGTTTGTCCGCCGTATAGAGGTTTTTGACAATATTGTAGTTGTTAATTTCAATCTTGTGTCGATCAATGATTTCCCTGAGTTTTCTTCTAAAGTTGTTGTCGGCATGTAGTATTTTCTCAGGTGTCTCGAGTTGGTTGAGTTTTCGTAACGTCTCGATGACCATCGATTTTGCCTTTTGTGGCTCTTCTTTGGATATTATCTCTCTTAGTTGCATTTCTGTGTCTTGTAGCAACATGCGCACTGCTATAGCCAATCCTGGGCTTTGCCGGTGGCATCTATCACATATACTTGTGAGGACTTCGCTGATTTTTTCATTGGTGTAATGTTTGGGCGGTGACTTGGAAGTTGCTAACCATTCTTTTAGATATGGTATTGAGAGTTCATAGGCAGTTCTGATCAATCTGTTTATCCAACTGAGGTCCACATTCTCAATGTTTTTCATGTCTTCAGCAAAGTAGTGGAGATTATTGATGTAGGATTTGATGATTCGGAATCGTCGGCTGGTTGGGTTGCTTTCCGGGCTACTTAGAAATTGTACTAAGTTCATTTTGTCAACTTGTATGATGGATGCCACTCTGGGACACTGTTTCTTTACCGCTTCATGGAGGATTTTGTAAACGGTTTCAAAGTTCTCCTTTTTGGTGTACGAGTCAAGTAACATTGTTGGAATCAAAAATAAAGGTCTTCTTTGACTTGGTATTGATCCAGGAGGAGTAATTTTGACAGAGTGGTCATTTGATCCTGAATGATCTATCACATCATCGGTTATCCCTTCCCAACTTTCTTTCTTGTCTAGTGTTTTTTCTTGTTCAGGAGTTCCTTCCTCTTTATCCCCAGTCAATATTTTTTAATGGTACGTTGTGGTATTTTATCGATCAGTATAATACAGCGCGTGACTGCGCGTCATAATCAAATGAACACCTTCCTCTCTTTTTCCTCCGCTTTCCTCCTCCCAAGGAAGGCGTTCTTTAGCTCCTTCAACTGAGTGTAAAGTTCACTGAAATCCTTTCACCACCAAAGTAACGAATTTGAAAATCTAACCTGCTTTCATCATTCCAAAGATCCATGTTGAGACGATAAACGGGGCAGTATTTAGGTTCACGTCGCACGGCACTCCCTCTCAACTCAATTGACTTGGTGCAGTGGTTACTGGGGACGAGAAATGGGTCACATACGACAATATTTTACGAAAACGATCGTGGTCAAAGCACGGTGAAGCACCTCAAACGGTCGCCAAAGCAGGACTAACGGCCAGGAAGGTTCTGCTGTGTATTTTGTGGGACTGGAAAGGAATTATTTATTATGAGTTGCTTCCGTATGGTCAAACACTAAATTCAGATCAGTACTGTCAACAACTGGACTGTTTGAAGATAGCAATTGATGAGAAACGACCAGAATTGGTCAACAGAAGAGGTGTTGTGTTCCATCACGACAACGCCAGACCACATACGTCTGTATTGACTCGCCAGAAACTCAAGGAGCTTGGTTGGGAAGTTTTAATGCATCCACCATATAGTCCGGACCTTTCACCAAGCGATTACCACCTTTTTCTCGCATTGCCAAATTTCCTGAGTGATAAGAAATTTGGATCAATAAAAGATTGTGAAAATCGATTACTACAGTTTTTGGCCAATACGGATCAAGATTTCTAACTAATTATACAACAAAACGGTGCATATTTGACTCCAAAAGGACAAACCGAAACATCAGAAAACGATATCGTTTTCTCAAATGGTAATTGATAGCTGCCAATAGTTGGTTTGCGAGAATGAGATTGATTGCATTTAGTGCATTTTTCTTAATTTTAAGGAAAAGTGAAATAAAGTTATTTTCATCCATTAAGTTATTGGATAAATTTTATTTATTTTCGGCAAGTTTCCATATAGTGTACCTGCTTGGTACATTTTGTGACCTAATGATGGGATTATTATTATCTCGAAACGCGAAGTCTTACTTTTATCGCTATTATATAGATTTTACCTTACTGTGTATATATATATAAGGAATCAAAAATCATATTCAATTGGATAATTAAAGCAATATTGTCGAACATCATTTAAAATGTAAAAAGAAAATTGAAGAAAATAATTTTCAAATCTGTGCTATCGATTTCATAATTATTGAAAAACAGGAATGTTTGAGGCCTTATCAATAAGTTCAATGGACCCGAAAATTAATATTCAAGCTTTACACTAAACCTATACATTTTCAAATAGAACCTTAATGACATAATTGATCACATAATTTTTTGTTATATGAACTACATGAAGAAGTGAAAAAGTCTTAAAGTAGATGTGAAAAAATGAAAAAAAACACTGGTTGGAACGCACATTTTCAGTCTGTCTTAAATAGATCCGAACGCATTTCTACAAAGTCTTACACGCATTGATTTTATTTGTTCAGACATTTCGCATCTCTATTGGTCAAGAGACATCATTGATGGAAGTAAACTTTATCTTTCAGTTGATTGCAAACAATTGCAGATCTTTAATTGGGTCTCCGTTCAATCAATCCTGAATGAAATGAAGATTTGGCATTACTGCGTAAAACCCTCTGTATATACATCGTATTATGTAATACCTTAAAAACTAGTTCCAGGAATCGATTTATTTTAGTTATCGTTTTCATGAGCTAATAGTAGAAATACTGTCCTAGCTCAACGTGTTAATTGTAGTGAACCCACTACTTCAGGCACCATAGTGTCGCATATTGGTGTACATGTCTGCTGGTAGACGCGCGTGTTCTCTTGTTTTTCTCGTGTGGGCGTGTTTGATTTTTGTCTAGGTCTGACTGTTTTTTGTACATATTTTTATATTTATTGTTTTGTTCCCTAGTCTGGTGGAAGAGGAGGAGGATGATTGTAAAAGAGGATTGATTGAGAAGGAAGAGAGAAGATTAATTGGGATTGATTTGAGAAGAAATATTATTGCATAATATCGTCAATCTTTATTATTATTTGACGATTAAAATGATATCGATTAGAAATTAAAAATGTCGAATCGAATTCAATGCAAAAAAATAATTCATTAGCAATTATCAAAATCAAAGAATCGTCAAACCTACATTAAATTTGCAATTTGGGATTAAAATATCAGGAGCAGATTATTTCTCGATTTGGCTAATTATTTATTGGAGTAACTCCACAGTTATCCTTTCTCCTTTCATATCAATCATCGACTAGTCGCATAACATTCGGATAATTTATTGAACGGTATTTGAGGTGCCTGTGTCGTACCCGTGCTGTATGTGTTATTATGATTAAATCGTTGATCGTTTTGTAATCAAAACTCTTGTTCTTTTCGATCATTGTTTCGTTTTTATTGTGTTTGGGAACATAACTAAGCTCATCAAAAACTTTTCTTTTCTTTTAATTAGTTTAGTTTGTCCACCATTCAATCATTTTCTTTAGTAAGAGTAGCGAATTCGATTGCTTTTACATTAATCCCTTTTTACATTAATTCGTTGCTTTTACATTAATAAATGTGTAAATAAATCTTTATTATTCAAATCAAATTTATCTGTTATGTATAATGTCAAATAATCGTTATTCTTGGAAGAATTTGTTCCCACAAATCGCACAAGTCATTTTTTAAATTAAAAATTATGTCAAATAGTATAGGGAAATCAAAAGACAACTGGGGGTTTACATGGTGTGATTACATGAATCAGAAAATTGTGAAAGTAAGAGAGTGGTAACATGTGGGTTCTGAGGATGGTGAAGCTCCTTACTACTGAAGTTAGAAAGTTTAAGAATGTAATAAAGATAAAAATGTACGTTTCTTGATTGGGCCTCGTAAAGCCCAGATCTGAATTGAATTAGAATCAATTGCCTCTCATTAAAAAATGAAATCAAGAAATCATTATTTTCAAATTTAGATTTCACTGAAAATATCTTGTTGATTACACTCAAACCTGTTTTAATGCGATTTTCTTGTGTGACGTGATATATAATTTTTGTGTACGAGATCGCGCAAAAAATCGTACAAACAAAAAATCGCATAAAAACAGGTCTGAATGTAATTGTTTTACTTTTTACTAAAATGCACGAACTTTTATACTAACCAAAAACTTCTAACTGCAATACAGTTTTGTACATTTTTATTCCTGTTTCATGTATATACCAACAAAACATTGGTGCCTCAAAAGCTCCAAACCTGTATTTTCACGTTACGTTTTATATTAGTCTCCTGCTCTAAGCGACATTCGGTTGTAAATGAACAAAACACTTGCTGCATATGCGTATAACATTCTCAAACTGCTCAACGCAAATGAAACCCTAGCGAACAAACTTCACGGACACAGTCAAATGGTTAACACAAGTCTTCACAAACTTATGAATAATGCGTCCAAAAGTGAGTCGACCGAAACCGATATTCAAATTAATATTTAAAATTTATTATTACATCTTTATTGAAAAGTGTTTTTTCTTTGCATTTTCTAATGCTTAAAACTTAATTCAGACAGATTTGGTTCTACAAATATTTTTTCTAAAAGCACTCTGATTAATTTAATTTTTTACTTCGAAATTATAATTCATAATTGAATAAAATTATCATAAAATAATTGAATCAGGGTCCGTTCATTACTAAAGTAACAATGGCAGCTTATGAGTTCGGCAGCACGAATTTCCCTGAACCACCATACCCAGACCAATTCATGTGTCCCGATGAAATAACTAAGAGCGAGATGAAGACACTGATTGTGGTGCGCAAGATTCTTCTCGAATCAATGCTGTGGGTTGGGAGACTTTAATTATTGATCATTCGATCAATTATTCACAAATCGATCGGTGTTTAATTACAGGGTTTCGGAACTGCAGTTGGAGAACTACCTCCATATTTTATGGCGCGTGCATCCGCTCTCAGTGGCTCCAATGATTCCCTGAGTACCGACATCGCCGAGTCTGCCTTGCACAAGCGTGCTCAAGATGCCATGCGGACAATCGTAAAGCGGGTCGGGTTTGTAGGCATTGTCTTGTGTGCATCTGTCCCTAACCCCCTATTCGACTTGGCCGGTATGAACTGCGGACACTTCTTGGTGGCGTTTTCTACTTTCTTTGGTGCCACGGTGCTGGGAAAAGCAGTAAACAAGATGCTGCTTCAGATGGCGTTGGTTGTGCTCATATTCTCTCAGGACAAGGTTGCCTGGATACAGGCCAACATCCGGTGAGAGTCTTTACTTCAATTCATTCATAATAGTAATAATAAAGAGCTAAAAATATCGAACAAACTAAATTAAACTCAACATAAAAAATATTGATTGAAAAAAGACATTCGTTTTGAAATTAGTTTTTTATCGGTTTTTAGAGATTTGTTGATTTATTTGTGCTTACATTTGGAGTTTGTTTGTAAAATGCTTTATTGGACGAAGTAAAAATAGAGAAATACGTGGCGATGATCGATCAATGACGTCATTTATATACCACATGTCGGTATCCGACGAGTTCTTCGAACGATCAATTCTTCGAATTCACTTTTTTCGAAAATATCTTCTCAATGAAATATTATTAAAAAATTATTATTTTTTGAAAAAATAATTATCGACATTGTTATTGTAAAAAATTAAAACAAAATATAAGCGAATTTATTAGTAAGACAAATTGGGATCAGTCGCACGCAAATATTCTAAAATGTCACCAATTACAGGGTTGTCAACTAAGATTTTTCCAATGCATTTGTCGTTGTATCTGGAGATCTATGACTTCTAAGAAATCCAAATTGATCAAAATTATATTTATATAAAATTATATTTATATGCGCATATTGTATGATCAATATACATTATAACTATCAAAAGTTCATTAATATTTATTTCAGTTTACATAATAAAATATGAAATAAATTACAAATTGTTTATTTAGAGTAATACGATATTACAATATTTTGCCATCTCTCAATGTAAACTTTGAATTTCAGCAGAGAAGACGTGAGAAAGCTTATTTTCTATTGTTGGAAGCGTATATTATCAGTTGTAGACATTGCGAAAGAGATAAAAAACACACTGGGAGAAGGAACAACAACAGCACGTACACTATAAAACACAACACGTCAATAAAGCACTAGGTATAGATTTTTTTTCGAAAATCTAAGGTGAACTTGATGACTTTTAAGGTAACGGTGGCTGTTTCTAAGGTGTTTTCGAGGGATTTGATTGATTTTTTAGGTGATCGAAACCGTTGCTAAGGACCCGGGAACCAATCAAAAGCATTTCTAAGCTGTTTTCTTCGAGAGCTGTGGGTTATTGAGGTAGGCCCACAGAACTTCAAACGCATTTTCCGAATCGCTGAAGATAGTAAATACATTCTTCTTCTCATATCCACCTTCTTCCTGTATCCGCCTGAGTATACTAATAGCTTGCATAGTACCTATTTTCAGTCCATAACCAAACTGTCTAAGGTCTAACCATTCTTCCATCTTCGGCGTTATTCTATTATATGATTATTCGTGCAAACGTTTTGTCGTGATGATGTTCCTAGAACATCTTACAATAGTAACTATATGTTATTTAATAAGTATTAAGAACACCAATTTGACTTTTTATATTTTTGTTTACACAACAATTTTGAATGTCCTTAAGACAATTTTTGTCAAAACTTTCGTACATTTGCATTCTAAACAAAATTGATTAATGAATTGATTCTCATTATTTTTTTAGCAAATGGGGAAATAAATATTTTATTAAATATTTACTTAAAAATTTATTGGATAATAATTAAAATCATTATTTATTATTTTAAAAAATATTAATTTGATTTATTTATTAAATATTGTAAAAATTAATTAACTTATTTAAAATTTTAAAACTATTTGAAATTAAAAATAAATTTAAACATTACATATTTTGGATAATAAGAATTAAAATATTATTCAGCCATCTGGCTAGGAGAGACACAATTCCAAATCAACATACACATTCAAACACAAAACATCAAACATTCAAATATTCCTCAAAATAAGATTTGAGTTTTAGTTGGTCTTTCTAATAGTCAATTAATGTTAAAATTATTTTTAAATATATTAATATTATTATTAAAAAGAATTATCACTCGAAAAACTTTTTTTAATTATAAATTTATTTAAAGCAAGTAAAATTTTCATATCAAAGGAATTTTATTTTGCAGTGATTGACCAAAGTATGATTAACAATCTTTTCTTTACAAAAGACACATTCTGTTAATTTCTCTCGGCAATGGCGGCAGAAGAGATGACCACACTGATTAATTATTTCAATTTGATCGATGTAGCATATTGAGCAAATCTGAAAGTAGAGAAAAATAAAAAATAAAAATAAATATAATCATACTTTTGCAAAATCTTTTATTTTGGTTGATTTGTATATTTCATAGTTTTCTTTCACTGATAACTGACTCGTAATTCCATTCTTATTCTGACATTGTGGGAAACGTGCATCGTTTATTGATTGTATTTTCTTTAGCATCTCATGTATTCCATTAACTGATGTCCCTGTGGACTGATTTATATGTAATAAATAATACAGCAGGAATATGAATATATACTTGGTTTGCACTTCCTAATATATCTGCTATTAATTTATCAAACCGGACTTCATTATCATAATAATAATGCAGAATTAAATTTTTCAGTTTTACAAAAGAAAACGAAGAATTTGAACAAAGTAACTAAAAGCAAATTAATATTATTTTCCATTTGTATCAACAATTTACTTTTCCTAAATCATTAGATATAATGTAAAATAATAATTTGCTTTGCTCTTGCTGCAATACATTCACAATTATTAAATCATCCAAATGAAAACATTATTATACGTGATTGTTGACAGATAAATTACAATGATGCCGCAACAGTGACTTCATAATGTGCTTATGTTTCAATCTGTAAGCCAACATTATCGGACTATTTCCATTCTACAAAAAAGATCAAATTTATTCAATAAACAACAAATAAATAGATCGAATATAATACCGAATCTTTTGAGTCAATATCGCAATGGTGAGAGATGAGCAATTTGACGATTTCATTATTATTTTTTGTAATAGCGTAATGAATTGGAGTCCTTCCACACTTAAAATACAAATTAATGTCCGTAGAAATATGTGAATAATGTATTACTGAATCTCGCACATCCACATTACATTTGTTTGAAATAAGTAATTTTACAATATCTAAATTTGCATTCTACAAACAAGATCAAATTTATTTAATAAACAACAAATAAATAGATCGAATATAATACCAAAGCTTTTGAGTTAAAATGCCAAAGGTCACAAGCGACATGGAGAGGTGTAAGTCCATTCTATCATAGTCAATAAAACTACCAATAATAAATATTACTTACTGTATCGGGGTTTTGGCAATTGTAATTATAAGATATAAATAATTTTAAAACATCAATACTATTCCTTCTACAAGCTAGATGAATGAAACTTTCGGTCTGCAGAAAGGTTAATGACTTCCGTGAGAATATCAAAATATATTACCGAATTTTCGATATCCATTTTGTCAAGTTTCGGTAGTAGTAATTCAACGATTTTATAATGATCATTAATTATTGCCTGTTTGATCGGTGTGTCTCCCGCCTTAAGATTTATTTAAATAATTTTTATAATTTCTTTTATTTTTACATTATTTTTAGTATTTATTTGGCAATTTTGATTTATTAGCAGATTTACTGTATCAGTGCAGCCATACCTACAAGCACAGTGTATAGGCCTATTCCCATACTGTATATTGAAATTATCTTTTATTAGAAATCATTCAACAAAGACAAACTTCGTTTTCAGCCTCGATAACGCAATTGAGAGATATCAATAATTTTGCAATTTCAAATTTGGTATTAGGTGGTGACTTATAAAGTACTCTGCATGCCAAGTGTATCGGTCTATCCTTGGACTACAATTTTATTATTTAATTACAAATATATATATAAATTGTAATAGTTATAATTTACTTTATCCTGCGATTCTATGTAACATTTTTTTGATAATATATATTTAGCAACATTTATTGCACCATATTCACATGCCAATTGTAATGGTGTACTTTTAAACTAAATTAAGGTGATACTTTAAAATATAAGTTATAATAATTTACGGAATCTTCCGCTTCTAAATCGGCGCCTTCTGAATGCAAATATTCGACAAATTCGACATTGTCAGATTCAGCTGCATAATGTATGAGTTGTTTGCCCCACTAAAACAGAGTTATTCTAAAGTAAGATGTAATTGTTGAATTACTCCATCTGTGACATTAATATCGCAATAATTCATTGATATCAAAAATTTTACAATGCTCAGATGATTATTGTCATAAGCACAGTGTATTGGTAATTCTGCACACTGTTAATCACAATCATTATAAGATATATTTTAGAGTATAACAAAAATTAATTTGATTCATAAATTTATGAACAATAATTTTACTTCATCTTTGGCATAAATATCACAATTCTTTGAGATCAATAATTGTACAATGTCCAGATCTCCGGACTGGCAAGCATAATGAATTGGTTGTCTGTTACGCTTAATTTAAGTAATTATTAGATTTGTTTTATAAATATTTTTGTTTTTTTTATAATAAGATATAAGATTTATTAGAAGAGCATAACAGGATTTAATTTGATTCACAAATGTATGAACAATAATTTTACTTCATCTTTGGCATCAATATCACAATTGTTTGAGATCAAAAATCGTACAATGTCCAGATGTCCGTTCTCGCAAGCCAAATGAATTGGTCGGCTTTTCCACTTAATTTAAGTAATTATCAGATTTCTTTTATAAATATTTTTGTTTTTTTGTAATAAGATATATTTTAGAGTATAACAAAAATTAATTTGATTCATAAATGTATGAACAATAATTTTACTTTATCATTGGCATCAATAACACAATTGTTTGAGATCAAAAATCGTACAATGTCCAGATGTCCGTTCTTAGAAGCCAAATGAATTGGTCGGCTTTTCCACTTAATTTAAGTAATTATCAGATTTCTTTTATAAATATTTTTGTTTTTTTGTAATAAGATATATTTTAGAGTATAACAAAAATTAATTTGATTCATAAATGTATGAACAATAATTTTACTTCATCTTTGGCATCAATATCACAATTGTTTGAGATCAATAATTGTACAATGTCCAGATGTCCGTTCTCGCAAGCAAAATGAATTGGTCGTATTCCACACTTAATTTGAGTAATTATTAGATAAATAGTAATTTGTATTATAAATATTTTTGTTTTTTTTGTAATTCATATAATAAAATGCGACTTTAAATATTTATAATAATTACATCAATTTGACATTTTGATATAAAATAATAATCGACCTAAAAATTATAGTTTTGATTTAAAAAACAGAAATATTTATAATTTAAAGTAATGAATATTTTTAAATGTATAATTACCCAATCTTCAACCTCCACACTGCAGTTAACTGATAATAACAATTTAACAATATCTTTGTGTTTATGCCTTATTGCCAAATATAATGGCGTCACTCGAGACTAAATATTTGTGCTATATTAATTCATTCAACAAGACTCATAAATACTCTTGAGGTCGGTTCTAAACTACAATTCTCTGATAAAAGTTGCTCCACAATATCGATTCTTCCATCTCTACAAGCGTAATGAATTGGCATATAATCGTCCTGAGAATTATTAAAAATTATGAAATAAATATCTTAAATAATATTTATATTAAAATAAAATACCATTTTATATTTGTGAAGAATAATAATAATATTTAAACAAATATTTTTCATAATTAAAATTAAATAATATTAATTGTAATTGTATACAAATAATGAAAGTCCTATATTTGATTATATTTGAAGAAAACGAAGTTTATATGTTGCTTTTAGAGTTGAAAGATTTTTTTGTTCCCTCTTCAACCTCTACTGTCCGGAAAATTTCTGAAAATCAATTGCAAAAAACATCAAACATTCAAAATATTCCTCGCAAGCCTAGAATTAATTTAAATTAAATTTGAATTAACTTATTTAAAAGAATTGTAGGTTTCTAAAAATTGTTTTTCTAAGAATATATTTCGTGAGTTGTTTTCAAAGAATTGTTCTTGAGGAATTCATGTCAAGGAGTGTTTTTGAGGAATTATTTTCGAGGAATTGTGAGAACTGTATAAAAAATTCCAACAAACATCAAGCATTCAAAATATTCTTCACAGGCCTAAAGTTAATTTAAAATTATAATTAATAAATCTAGGATTTTTTGGTACCTATTTGTC
Organism: Girardia tigrina; assembly: GCA_001938485.1. Taxonomy (NCBI): domain Eukaryota; kingdom Metazoa; phylum Platyhelminthes; order Tricladida; family Dugesiidae; genus Girardia; species Girardia tigrina. The sequence goes on along the minus strand of MQRK01182802.1, from coordinate 7,784 downwards.
TAGTACCTTTTTTCCATGTACCCTTTTATTCGGTACCTTTTTTTCTCGTACCTTTTTGTCCTACAATCCATTTCAATTCCTACAATCTCATATCAACGGTAGCGACCCATAGCTTTTGAATTAATTTATTCAAAAGTAATGTAAAAAGTTTCTAAAAATTGTTTTTCTAGGAATATTTTTTCGTGAGTTGTTTTCAAAGAATTGTTTTTGAGGAATTATTTTTGAGAAATTTTCCGCACAGTAATTTTCGAAAGCGAAGGCGAGCTTGTTGTTCCTTTAAGATTTGTTCCTTTGATTAAACCTCGAACAATTTTTACATTCCATTGAATACACCACCAGGGACTGTAACCATGAGTTGTTCATTCATATTAAAACAAGAAATCTCTTCTAATTCAAAGTCGCTTTGGCGGATATTTTTCTGCTACTTTTGGTACGAATCGGAATGGTCTGAACCTTGGATCTTTTTCAATTCAGTTTCTGCTTGTTGGAATAGTTGCGCTTTTCGTTTTCTTTGCTCGCGTCTTTTCTTTGTTCGGCTCATTTTGCTGGTCATTGAGGCGACATATTTGCATACCATATTTGTGAAGAACTGCAACTCATCTGTCTCATATGTGTTACTAATATTTAATGAAACGATTTATCGACTGTGTTGGCTATCAAAAGATGTATATTATAGTGTATACAAATATGACAACAATACATGGGTAAAATGACCAGGATGGAGGGGTCTTGCTGCTATTGAAATGTACAGTGCGTTCACAAAAGTCTGTTCGCACCCATAAAAATCATCACTTATACAAATGTCCTTAGTAAAAAGATGATGAAATGGAAGTAAATATATTACAAAAAATATATATTTACAAATAAAAATGTTATTTTTAATATTTTGTGTGGTATCCTTTCATCTTGATGATTGAAGACACCCTTCGCGGCATCGAATCGACAAGTCGACGATATAAAGAACTTGGTTTGTTGTACCATAACTTTTGTATTTCTATCCACATTTTCTCTGAATTCAAAGTATCCATATTATTTATTTTTCTCTTTATAATACCCCACAAATTCTCAATTGGGTTTACGTCTGGTGAGCTGACAGGCCAATCAAGAATATTTATCTTCTTTGTTTTCAAAAAAGACACTGTTGATGCTGATCGATGGCAAGGCGTATTGTCTTGCTGAAATATAAAATTTGGAAGAGGGAATACCAAGCATTGCCCTGTAATGTCTATGTTACTGACAATTAGGTCTTTATAGTTCTTCGAATTAAATTTTCCGTTTATCCTTTTTAAGATACCAACACCAAATCTGGAGAAAGATCCCCATACATGAACTTGAGCACCGTGTTGGAGGACCTTCTTAGTACAAATGTGACTAAGCCTATCATTGTCAAACCTTCTAACGATTTCGCTACGATGTGGCTATATGTGCGGAACATAGATTCATCGCTAAAAACTACATTCGACCACTTATCGATGTCCCAATTTTGTTTATCCTGAGCCCATTCAACTCTTCTTTTTCGTTGCTTTCCATTCAATAAAGGCTTACAAACAGCATAATGACTTTTTAAGCCGTACTTTATCAAAATTCTATTCACTGTACTTCGTGATGCATGTATCATTCCAGCTGCATTGAAAGCTCCTGTTATTTTACTTATCCACATGCGCCTATTTTTCAAGCATATACGGCGAATAATTCTTTCAGAACGTTTTGGTAATTTTGAAGGTCGTCGACTACGTTTTTTAACTTCATATGTACCTAATATCTTGAACTTATGTACAATTTTTTGATTGCCCCGATTTGAAACAATAATACCATGTCTAAACTTCATAATTTCTTGTATCCGACCCGTTGAATGACCCTCGTTCATTAATTCTACAATAATAATCCTAAACCTTATATCTATATTTCGAGTTGTCATTGAATCTAAAAGATAGACATTTAATTAATTCATCTTAAAAAAAGATGGTCTTGATATTTCAATTTTAAAGTTACTAAAATTATTTAAATAAAAGCATTTAAACAAATTAAAAAATTTAATAAATATCATAAATCAAAATTTCAATGGGTGCGAAGAGACTTTTGTAACGCACTGTAGGTAAGTACTAATAACCCTTCTTTAAACAGAGATCCGTGTTTAGCATTTGGTGTACTAACATTATGGTCGATCCTTTCCCTAACCTAAAAATATTCTATGTTCATTATCTAATTCGTAAAGAATATATAAATAATTTATGCATATCTTAAAACTTTCATCTAGTGTCGGGCAACCGGTGTGCTGTGAAAAATTCTGGGGACGCCGAGGACATTGTTGTAAAATTTTTAAAATTCTTAGTCTTTTATTCAAAGAATTACATCATGTGATCCTGTTTCTTGTTTCCCAAGCATTTTTAGTATTTATTGGGCAATTTTGATTTATTAGCAGATTTACTGTATCAGTTAAGCCAGCACTACAAGCAGAGTGTATAGGCCGATCTCCATTCTGTATATTGAAATTACTTTTTATTAGAAATAATTCAACAAAGAACAAACTTCGTTTTCAGCCTCGATATCGCAATTGAGAGACATCAATAATTTTGCAATTTCAAATTGTCGTTTTGCAAAACAAGCTTCTTTGCATGCCAAGTGTATCGGTCTATTCTTGAACTATAATTTTATTATTTAATTACAAATATATATAAATTGTAATAGTTATAGTTTACTTTATCCTGCGATTCTATGTAACATTTTTTTGATAATAGATATTTAGCAACATTTATTGAACCATATTCACATACCAATTGTAATGGTGTACGTTTCAAAAAACTAAATTATGGTGATACTTTAAAATATAAGTTATAATAATTTACGGAATCTTCCGCTTCTAAATCGGCGCCTTCTGAATACAAATATTCGACAAATTCGACATTGTCAGATTTAGCTGCAAAAAGTATGAGTTGTTTGTCCTTGTTTCCCAACTCTTACGATTGACATTGATGATTCTCACTCCACATATTATACAGTACAATGGACAAAGAGACATCATCGAAGGATTGGACAGGGTAGTGTTCCACCACCTACATGTAGATTCTTACGTTTGGTCAATAAAGACATGATAGAATGAAAAAATTAATTAATGAGTGAATTAATTAATTAATTAATGTTTTCGTGACCGACTTCTGACTTTTGTGGTGTCTGTGTGAATGAGTGAGTTAATTAATGTTTGTGTGAGTGACTATCGATTGAATTATTGTTTGATTGAACTCACTTTTGTTTGTATTGATTGATTTGATACTATTTTTGTAAAATGAGCATTGAAGGATCTGTTAGCTATTTGTTTGACTTTTGATCTTGTAAGAACTTCTCAACAGCAGTGCACGTAATAAAACAGTTGTAATTTAACTTAATCTACCTTAATAATTTGAATAATATGTTAGGGTTTCGAAATATACATATGAGCACTTTTGATAAAATTTTATAAAGGAAAATTTTTGAAGAATTCTTTTAGTAAAATTATTAATTTCAAACAAAATAATATTTAGTTTAATACAACTTGGAATTAAAAATTATAAATGTTTGTTTTACTTCATAAAAAATTATAAATATTTTAGTTTTGTTTTATCTCATCAATTGTCAAGGCTGAGGAAAATTACTATATAAACAACAGCAAATCTAGTTTTAGTTTGCCCAAAAATATTTGCAAGAAATTTATCAAGAAGAAGTCGTGTTAAAAAAAGTAACGTAAAATCTTATTTTTATTTTATTAAAATATTAATCTTACAAACCATAAGTACCCCGTATGGGAGAAGAAAGGTTTGTTTTAAAATCTTTGAGTTTCTAATCAAAACATCGTTCGACTTTGGAGATTCGCAGTTTTTACTTTAATCTGTTAACTTGCACGAAATATTGATTGTATTTGTATTTTGTCATCCAAAATTGAATTATTATTATTATTTGTGACTTGTTGATATTTGTTATTTGAAATAAAGTTTGATAAAAGAATTTGTGTTCATTATTCATATATTTATGTTGGAAGACCTTTCTGAATAATTGGAGTCAGATCAAAGATTAAAGATTGTTGATTAAAGAATAAAGAATAGAGATTTACGATTAAAGATAAAGATTTAAGATTTGTGTTAAAAAGTGAATAATTGAAATTAAAGACATTTTAATTAAAACCCAACAAATACATTATACATTTAAACATTCATTTATAATATACAATATCAAATTTGTACAACAGAAATATTACACGTACAAAACATGGTCTGTGTTTCGAGCATTTTCTGTCCACTGATTTCTTTCGTGATTGATTGTTCCATCATTTTAAGATATTTTTAAGAACGACGATTATCTTTCTAGAAACATTAAAAATGCTTTGTCTTTTGATTGTTTTTTTCAATTTATTTTTATTAAAGTATGTTTTGTTTGAAATATCTTAATGTTTTTGTCTTTCTTCCCGCTGATATGTAAAATCAATTGTCGGTATTCTGTTCTTTCGTTTAACACTTCAAACGAAGTTCGTCTAAAATATTTCATATAATTGTTCCATTTTTTATTAATTTTATCAATAAACTTAATGATTCGTTCGAAATTTCACGTTTATCCCAATAATTATTGATTCCTTCTTCCACTAAACTTTCAATTCTTTTATTAATTATTTCAACATTTTCAAATTTGAATTCTTTTTCTTTCAAGCAAGATAAGATAAGGTATTCTTCGGCATAGAAATACTTGTTTGTATCAATTTCCTTTATGTTCTGTCTCTTTAAAATATTGTCAAGTTCTTTTATTGAAATTCCAAAAGATTATAAACGTTTTTTACATTTTGAAGACACAATATCACGCTTGCCTTGTTCTTATAACTGTGGCTGTTGCAATAAAATGCTGACATAATTTTAAAGATGTAATATATTTTTTCATCTAAATTCTCTTTGGATGGTTCGTGTTAGAAAAGCTGTTTGCAGCGCAAACCTCATCAAAAGTGGAGACCATGAATAAAATTTATTCTATTAAAAAAATGTTGCTTTTTTAAATTTCGAATATTTAAACAAAGTTATTTTTTTAGGAGTTTTAATTTGTAATATTTTAAATTTAACCGTATTATATGTAATTAATAAATATATATAGAATTTTCATAATCGTGTTTTTAATGTGCATTTATTGTTTTTTGTAATTACGATTTAAAATATATTGAAATTAAAATATCTATATAAAAATATATCTAATATTCCTTACATTCCCCCTTTTTAAAGATTTTTAATTTCTCTACATTACGTACCAATTCTATACCGTCGTTACTCTTTAGTCTATATTATCTATCATGAATCTGACTGAGAATTTTGAAAGGGCCTTCATATTTATCCTGGTCTTTATTCCTAATCTCTTTTGTAACTCATACTTCGTCTCCGATGTCGATTTTTGTACTGTTGCATTAAGGGTGAATTCTATATCTGGTAGCAACCTAGCTCAATTCCTATTATTCTTATCTTTCAATGTCGCATTAATATATTCTCTTTTAATCATGAACTGTCGTTCTATCATGCCATTAGTATTGTGATAGTAAGGGCTAGACAATTTTAACTCCGATCCTACTTCTTTTACTAGATCTGCAACTTTCCTCGATTCAAAACATTTACCACGATCAGCACGGTTGCTAAGGAACCGTAACTAAGGGCCAGTAACCTGATCTCGGTAACTAGGTGACCGTTACCATGGCAACCGTTGCTAAGGGCCTTTTTATTGCTCCATTGGATAGCCCTCTTGCT
>MQRK01182798.1:1754-26327 GCA_001938485.1 Girardia tigrina | reverse complement strand
GTGGAGAACATACATTTTTCCCCTACTTAAACTGCATATTTTAAATTTCTAGTTCCTTATTTAAAATTGGATATTTTATTTAATTCACCATTTCAACTTGTATTTCAAAGAATAACAATTGTATTTCATTATTGTTTTATTTTTAATTTAATTTTTACATTTGTAATTAAAAAATACTACAAACAAGAATATTTAATTAGCGTTTGTCGGTAATCTTTTGATTGAAGATTACAACTTTCTCTTTTTATATTGTTAGTGGGTCTTCTGTAGCTAGAAGATTACGTTTATTAATTTTTTTAATTAAGTGTAGTTATTTAACAGTTTGGATTATTATTTTAAATTTTAAATTCTTTAATAATTAATTATTTAAATTATTTAATTTTTTCTTTTTTTTTATATTTACATACTTATAAGTCGTCACAAAAACACAAAATAATTCAGCAATAACAAAACAGAAATTTTTATTCCAATTAAGATTTTCATTTGGCAGGAGGAAAAGAAACTTGAAACATAAATTAAGATAACAATGTGATAATTTTAATTTAAATTCCGAAACATGATTTACTGAAACTATCATAGGCGCCGGAACCGAGGGGGCTGAGAGGGCTTCAGCCCCCCAGATTTAGGCAATAGAGGCTAAGGCATACATCAGTCACCCGGCAGATATATTTGAAAATTAAATGTATTATGGTAAAAATACAATAGACATCTTTTTTTATCGAACTACAAACAGTCTGTTTGTAGGTGTTCGAACGTTAGGATAGATGGATCTCCTTGCAATAGCAAGAGACTTTGTGTCTGCCAACCCTCATAGAAAAGACTTTTTTGAGCATATTGTTAATTGTACCGTTTAAATAAAATTTAAGTAGCTTCTTGGCTTTAAAAATAAACTCGATCCTGAACTTTGGGGGTTTGTTAGCTGCTATTTCTGAGAACTGTATTTCTTCTTTTCAGCCCCCCATTAGCTGTAAAACCGTTCCGGCACCTATGGAAACTATACAATATTGTATTGTATCTAAGAACAAATTTATTTATTGAAAATTGTCGTAATTAATAAATTGTCATTTATTTTTTAATACTGTGAATATCAAATACTCACGTGAATACCGAAATAAATTTGGTGTCTTTGTTCAAAATATGTTGCAAAGATGGAACTTCATCAATTTCAGAATATGAATTTTCTATTCTTCAGAAGAATTTTGATTCATATTATGAGACATTGTTTTGTGAATCATTATTCATTTACACACACACACACATATATATATATATATTCAGAATTAAATATTATTATTTATTAAAGTATTATTGGGTAATAATAACAAAAAGAATATATTAATTAAAAATTTTAAGTATTGAAATAACCTTAATTTGCCCATTCTGAATGTTAATTAATGGGTTGTAGTGTCTTATTAGTAGAGATTCACAAAACTGTCGTTCGTAATGTGAATCAAAACCCTTTTGTAGAACAGAAAACTCATCTTTTGAAATGGATGAGGTTCTATCCTTACAACATAACCAATGATCAATGGAATTTGTCATCCAGTTTTGAAATTGCAAATCAGGGTTTAAATATTCTTAGAAAGTGATTGAGGGACAATATTGTTGAGGTCATGTTTTTTAAAAAAAAATTATTATATATAAATTATATACCGTACGGTTATAAATAAATAATATACCATACTGTAATTGTTATTAACAAAATTAATATTTTTAAAATATTTTGTAAAAAAAATGAGGTGATGTTTAGGGATTCCCTTTCGGTCATTCCTGGGAAGGAGGAACTATTTCTCCTCATTCCCCGGGATGGCTCCGAGATTTGGAAGCCTATGAGTTAAAATATTTAATAAAAAAATATTTATAAAAAAATATATATAAAATAAATATATATAAAATAAAACTTTACTTACTTAAAATTATTTTTAGAAAATAGATGAAAATTTTGGGGAATATTCCCCTTTTTGATGAAAGTATATCGGCCTATCGGTCGACTAATCAGAATTTGGCCATTAGGCCATAAATCAAATATATTTGACGGCCTAAATGGCCTAATGCGTTTGATTAATTATTTGACCTTAATGGGCTTTTCAGATAAATAATTGATAACCAAAAATAATAATAAAAATAATATAAAAATTTTTTTTTAAATATTTTAATATACTAGTATAAATAGAGCAATATTTTTTATATAAAGTTAAACAAAAAGAAGAAATTAAAAATAATAAAACTGAACAATTCCTGTATAGGATTTCAGTAATATTTTAGTATTTTTTAAGCTGTATAGCATCTTATAATCTCGCCTCCAATCTTTCAAAAATTTTACAAACCTTGACTCAAAGATTGTAATTGTACATTGAAATAAACAATTATTCGAAGAAACTTTGTTATTTATTGGAGTCAGAGTTCATTGAGTGTAAACGTTGGGTAAGATAATTGAGCGCCGAACACTAAACAAATCCTTCTGATTTCCGTGTTTAAATTCAAATTCAAATTAAATACAAAACAATATGCATACAAACAAGCAAATAGAACACAACATTAGGATAACATTAGACAAATTATGTACAGATGCACGAGTTAAAAAACAATTGAAAGAAGAAAATACTGAGGAATACAAACAAATCATTAAAATACCATATTCTGAAGGATTTAGAGTGTTTAAGAAGAGTATTTGTAGAACAATAAGTAGTGCTAAAGTAGTCTCTGTCACATTCAAAGTTCAAAGTTTCCTCTCAAAAAAATCGAAAACAGTTTGTGATTTGCAAGCTAATCTGGTATATAAATTTAATGGTCGCGGGTGTCAAAACTCGTACATTGGAGAGACAAATCGTCATCTCAAAACACGGATTAGCGAGCACTCACAAATGAGTCGATCGAGTAAGGTTCTTGATCATTGGTTATGTTGTAAGGATAGAACCTCATCCATTTCAAAAGATGAGTTTTCTGTTTTACAAAAGGGTTTTGATTCACATTACGAACGACAGTTTTGTGAATCTCTACTAATAAGACACTACAACCCATAAATTAACATTCAGAATGGGTAAAGTAAGGTTATTTCAATACTTAAAATTTTTAATTAAAATATTTTTTTCCATTATTACCCAATAATACTTTAATAAATAATAATACTTAATTCTGAATATACCTTTAGAAGTTATATTATTTTTTTAATTTTTCATATTAATTGAATGGTTTGTAGTGTCTAATCACTTGATTTACAACACAGCTGCTTGTAATGTAATACAAAGCACTTTTTAAAAAAACTTACATTCTCTAATCGCTCGCAATGTGAATCAAAGCTCTTCTGTAAAATAGAAATCTCATCATTTGAAACAGAAGAGATTCTATTTTTACAATGTAATAAATGATCTAGAACTTAATTGACTCAATTGTTTATGTTCAATAATCCGGGTTTAGAGATAGCAATTTATCTCTTCCTTTTACGAGTTGGTAAACTCATGACAATTAAATTTATATATTAATTAGCTTGTAATCCACAAATCGTTTTTGACTTATTTTACAGGTAACTTTACCCTTTGAAGTCCATCGACTAAGGTTCTTTACAACTGTTTATGATGTAAGAATATGATATTTTTATTTTGTTTTATTTTAAAAATTATTACTGATGACAAAAAAATCAAAACATGTTATATGATCATATTTTCAATAATGAAAAACTAGGATTCACAATAATTATGTTCCATTACTTAATTATTTAAATTAATGAAAAGGTTTTAAAAAAATTAACAATTACACAAATTTTAAAACGAACTTTCTTGATTTTTTTTTCAAAATGTTGTGGTTCGCATTGGCTGCAGCGGTTATTGGTTATGGGTTGAATTGCTCGTCGGAGCGGACCTCATATGGATCGGAGAGGATCTCATCTGGATTGATTGAAGTCCGGTAATGTTTCGTCGTTGCAGGCACTGTTAAATGCTACTAGATCGTCGTTTGAAAATCCGTTTGGATGCAGTTGAGAGATTACATGATTGAGTGGTTATTGATCGATTCGGCTTAATTGAGCTTAATCGGCGAGTGATGATTAAAATTGAGGAAGGATCCACCTTGACCATGAGTTGTTGTTGTCTCATCGCCGAAAAAAACTTATGGCGTAAATGCTGACCGCTTCTGACACCATTTTTTTATGTGCTGGTCTTACGACATGGCTGACCGGTGGTAAATCTCCCACTTCACTCGACGAGTAAATCTCAAATCTCATTATGATTAGCTCAAAATTTAAAGACACTCAGAAAATTGTTTATTAAATTATTAAGTGAAATGTTCGTCCGATTATTTAGATCACCAGTTGCGAGGAAACAACAAAAATGTGGATCGTAGAAAGTTAAAATAAAATTGGATCAAAACATGTGAAAATCGTGTGTCAAATTATATGGGAGAAATGGACTAAATTATTGGGAACCACAGGTAGTTTTATATTTCCATCAAGAAATAAAAAAAATCTATCAGACAAAAAAATTAAAATTATTAATATTCGTTAACATCTCGAACACCTCGAGAACATATTAGCGTTTAGAATTCGATTAATGTGGCTAAAACTAGGACAAACACATAATACCATCAAAATATACTGTTAATATAAATGGAGAGAAATATAAAGTAATAACTTTATAGTAATTTAATAATAAAATTATATGAAAATTTTCCAAAATTCATTTAATTTAACCTGTGTTCTTTTTGCCTTTTACTCTAACATGTCCGTCAACTTTATAACCTTTTATGATAGGATGAATGTCAGCAGAGCGCCTTTTTAATTTTGAGGGAACAATATTTTGATTTTCTGTCTTGGAATAAGTTTTCTTAAAGTTTTTATTTTTACTTGTCAATATATAACTGTTTTCAGGAGCTATTTGATAGCTTGAAGAATTCAAATTTGAATGTGAAGGTTGTAAAGGATACGTTGTAGTAGAAAAGGGTGATCTCTGTGAAGTTGAAGGATTTTTCATATTTTCTGTTGTAAATGCTGAGACTGGTCGAAGAATAATATTTAAATCAAAATCCTGGGGTTGTACCACTTGAACAGGAGGTTTATATTCTGTACTTGAAAGAACTCGTAAATCCTTTATTTTATCTGGATTAAAAGGTACCATTTGAGCAGCACCTTTCAGGAGAATAGTATTGTCATGATTAATTTTTTGACTGTCTAAAATAATAATAATAATAATAATAATAATAATAATAATAATAATAATTAATTATTATACCGTATTTTCCGTCGCTAATTATTACAAAATATATAAATTTTGATCTATACTACTTATAGACCCTTATAGACTTATGTTTGGGTTTGACAAAATATGCAATCAATGATCTTTATTGTTATGAAACAAATCGGAACATAAATAAAATTTTTATTTTGAAAGACTTAAAATTAATAATTAAAATTCATGTTTAAAAATTAAAAAAACAACAACTCATGCGTTATGTCCCTCACGAAGAATAGGAAAATATACACAGCAGAATTTAAATTAAAGATCGTAACATTTTCAGAAGACAATAGAAACAGACAAGCTGAAAGAAAATTGGAGTTTCTGAAAAATTTATTCGGGTTTGGTGCAAGGTGAAAGGCTCTCTACAATGAGCGACCAAACAAACAAGCAAATCGTGAGCTTAAAAAAGGATAGCTCAAACTAACAAGTGTTCTATGAATGGGTTTTAGCACAGATGACAATCGGAAAACCTTTGTCAACGCTTCAGTTTTGAATCAAAGAAAGGACTAGTGCCAGGGAAATGAATGTGAAAGATTTTATAAGAGAATCATCATCGTGTTTTCGCTTCATGCAATGGAATCGCATCAGTATGAGGTCAGGTACAACGATCTGTCAAAAGTTCCCTGATGATTTTCAGGAGAAAAACATGAATTTCTAGAGCTTTGTAAAAAGAAAAAATTGATAAACATGACTTTAACCTTGACCAAATCATCAATATGGAGAAAGTTCCTCTCATATTTGATATCATTCTTGGCCAAACCGATAACGCGAATGGAGAACATTAGTGCAAGGTGAAATGCTCTTTACAATGAGCGACCAATATTCGAATAACACATTACGAGAAGACACACTTTAGTGTAGTGGTATGCTGCATAGATTAAACGAAACCATAAGTACCCCGTATGGGAGAAAAAGGTTTTTAAATTTTAATTTTAATCAAATCATCGTTCGTTTTTGAAGATTCACAGTCTTTACTGTAATCTATTAACTCGCACGAAATATTGATTTGTGTTTGTGTTCTGTCATCAAGAATTGAATTATTATTATTGTTTTTGACTTGTTAATTTTTGTTATTGGAAATAAAGTTTGATAAAAGAATTTGTGTTCATTATTCATATATTTATGTTGGAAGATTAATTTTTCTGATTAATTGGAGTCAGATCAAAGATTTAAGATTTCAGATTAAAGATATAAAGATTAAAGTTTAAAGATAAAGATTTGTGTTTAAAAAGTAAATAATTATATTAAAGGTTTTTAATACCCAACATAAATATATTTGGTGAGCCCTCTGTTCTTAAAATAAAGAGTATATTTTTAATAATGGAAATTTCGAAAAAAGTATCAAAACGTCTAATTATCTTTAAAAAAAGTTAAAAAAGAAACGATGGCAGAAAATAGAGAGAATAATATAGATTTGTGCGACCAATATTCGAATAACAGATTACGAGAAGACACACTTTAGTGTAGTGGTATGCTGCATAGATTAAACGAAACTACCTCAATTAATCATTTTTGAACGAAAAACAATGCCGATTGAGTCATTTCCTCCACGTTTCATCATTCAGATGAATCAGAAAGGTTAGATGGAGGAAAAAATGATTGATTTCTGTTTGCAACGCGAATTCGGTAAATGGTATTTTGAAAAGAAAATGTTTTTAAGAAAACGATACATAACACAAACAATATTGCAACCATAATACCTGTCGGCTTAAAAAAGTGTTTTATATCCTATATACATTTTAGTGAACCGTAGCTAAAGACCAATCTCAGTTGTCATTGAGAGGGGACTGGATGACTGATGGCAAGCATGACTACACTGATGGTGGATGCTTGCAAGAAGTAACTTATTTACCAGTTACTTAGGGGATCTGTAAAACATGATATAATGCCAGCGTTAGGACAATAACATATGGATTCAGAAAAGTACAAATTACCACCGATGCACAACGAGAAGAGTAGGATGAAGAAGACGAAGAAGAGAAAGAAGAAAACCGAGATATTGCAGCGACCGTAGTTTAGTTCTTGAAGAGTGACAGGGAAGATGAAGATTTTGATGGGTTTATGGTTAATGACACTGACAACAAATGAACTAATTCTGATGCACACATAATTATATTGGAATATATGTTTCAATAGTATTGAAAAATTTTCAATATTTTATTTGCGCTTTTATTTAGTTATGATTTTTAATTTATGATTATATTTTAAATTATAATTTGTTATTAAATTATAACTTTTAATGTAGGAGATTAAATGAGACATATACATTTTTCAAAATCTTCTGTTTTTATGTTAAGCGTGTCGTATACAACAGTGCGACTTATAGCCTGGAAATACGGTAATGATAATAAAATAATAATAATAAATATAAAATAGCTTTTAGATTACTTTTACAAACGATTATAATTTGTAAAAGAATAACTAAAAGAGAGAAGCGTATCCAAATTCGTACAGTTCTACTTGAAATTGTGAAAATAATTAATATCAAAAAAGCGCTTAGTTAATTAATTATAAATCAATGAAGAGAGAAAATCTTTCAACCGGCGTGGAGAAAGCGTTTATTAAACCAAACTAAATTTATTTATCACTTCTTCTTGTTCGGTTTTAGATGCAAAGAAGTGACAACTCATTCCTCGAATGGTCAATTGAAAATGACCAAATATTAGTTTTATAGCTGATTAAAAATATTCTATAAGGATTAAATGTTAAAAACTGTCAATGAAACCTTAAGAAACCTTTGCATCTTTTGAATATAAATAAAAATATAGAAAACCAAATTTATGTTAGGCACGTCTTATACAACAGTGCGACTTATAGCCCGATCGTAATTCATATGACAACGAGTTTTGGAATAAAAAAATTTTTTTTGTAAAAAAATAAAAAAGAAAATTATTTTAAAAATATTGAAATAAAAATATAATAAATGAAAATATAAGAAAATAAATTGTGTATGTTATAAAATTTGTGAATTTTGTTTAAATATAATTACGTAACCGCTTCTTTTGTGTTATGGTTTCATTTTAAGATATTGATTAATTATTGAATGAATCGATCGATTGTGAAAGAATTCTACGCGGAATTGTTGAATAACACGCGCTGAGTTCTTGTTGTTGTCGCTTGAGGGAATTCCGCAATTGATTGAGACACATTCAAGAATTTTCTAAGGCCATGGGATTTTCTAGAATTTTCTAACATTGATTTTTCTAAGACCATGCGGGAAATCCCGCATTGTGGGACTTTTTGTAAAACAGCAGAAAATACGGGAAAACTGAATTGTAGCGGGATTTTTTTCTATCGTATAAATGATTTTTCATGTTTTTTCTTAATGAAATGTGAAAAGTAAAGACTTCCATACTTTTAATGATAACTTATACTATTTATAATCCCCACATTGTTCTTCCTTTTTAGAAATTCATAAAGAAACTCATCAGTAAACAATCCTTTTAGAAGTGACTATAATTTTAATTTACGTTTTTCTTTTTAAATATTTTTCTTTTTTAAATAATGTCTGATATACACACTGTGTATTGTGCCTTCTGTTAATTTATGTTATCCATTAACTTCTGGAGTAAACGAATCTCAGTATTACCGAACTTGTTTTTGCGTTTTATTTTTTTTTTCTACATTTTTTGTGACAACCTTTTTCCATTTTCTGAAGGAATTACTTAGCGATAAATACCATAGATCAGGGTATTTTTAATTCAATCGAATTCCTCTGTCATTTATCCATACGATTTAATGTAACAAATATTTGTGCTTGTACGACAGAACAGTTTAACTGCGTCTTAATTTTTCATTAGTCCTAATGTCATTCATTATTCATACATACCAAATTAGTACATATTTGGTTTCAGTAATTTCGTATTATTATTCTCTATACTCACTTTATAGTCTGATCGATAACTGAGTCCATTCATCTTCTTGACATCTAGTACATCTCTTACCGTATTTGAAAATTCTTTATACAAAGAATTTAAAAGAAACATTTGGGACTACACTGGAATGTAGATATCTCATATCTTTATCCCAGTTTTATTGCACTACAATTAATATTTTATATCTTTCTCGATGCTTCAATGTTTGATTTATCTCTCATATATAAACTTTAAATCCTCTTAATAATATAATTTGGAACTATTTATTGATGTTTTTTATGAGAGCTACACGAAATATTAGATCTACCGGTTTTCATTGCCATAAGTATCTCTTTGCTTCTAGATCAGTTTTAGCATTGCTTATCCTAATACAATGGAATACGCAGCGTTTTCATTGGAACACTCATTTCTGCAGGGTAATAATAGGATAATTTACGATTAAATGAAAAAAGATAAATTGATTGATTTAAACATAAGTTGAATACAGTAGGGAATGATACTAGGTTTAGAAGGTTTTTGTAGGGCATTTCATATTAATCGGAACACTGTGATTTTTGAAAATGCTGTTTCTCATTTTTAAATGAGCAAACCAAGAAGGGCCCCCTTTCAGCAAGACTGGTTAATTAAGACTGATACTCATGGGTTGCCATTTAAAACGTGGTTGAGTCCAATATGAGATGATATAAACAGTGCACATTGCGCTAAATGTAGCAAAACTTTTCGGCTGAAAATTAGGGGAATATGTGCCGTTTCTTCACATGCAGAAGGGACAACCAACGCGAAAAATTGATATTGGAAAAAAAATTGGAAAAAAAGGAAAACTGTGCATCTATGCTGAAAATCGTTATTAATAGCACCCTTGACTACTCTAGACCTAAGCATGTTGAAGGAATTATAACAAATAAGGCACAATTGAGGTGCTGCATCCACTTCGTAGATCATGACTTGCCATTCCAGACTACTGATCACTCAAAAGTCTACCAACCATTATTATGATTTTAGAATGGCGGAAATTACCGTTGACGCTTGGATGACGGTGAGTGGATGTTTAGAGGCTACAAAACAGACCTGTTGTACATTTACTATTGGCGAGGACTTTTTGGATTAATAAAAACTTGAAAATTGATTTCATCTTTAAATATCCAAACACATCTAACATATATGATAACATGTTTATGTCTGCATTTAATTGTTTGTGTAGGTATGTTTTTGGATATAGATTTTACTACATAGTGTTACTGAAAAAATGGAAACATTGTTGACAATTTGGATTAAAGATCTTGAACAAGAAAATACCAATTGACACACGTTCAATCAAAAAGGCTCTGAATATTTATAATCACTTGCTACAATAATGACCATGGATTTAAAATCAACAACAAAATCAGATTTTTTTACATTAGTTGAGGATAGTTTAGCAAGTTTTAAGACAGACATAATTTCCATACTTTAAAAAATAAGGGTAAAATTGTTGGGTATTAAAAATCTTTAATCTTAAATATTTACTTTTAAACATAAATCTTTATTCTTTAATCTTTAATCTGACTCCAATTAATCAGAAAGGACTTCCAACATAAATATATGAATAATGAACACAAATTCTTTTATGAAAATTTATTTCAAATAACAAAAATTAACAAGTCAAAAATAATAATAATAATTCAATTCTTGATGAGAGAATTTGAATAATATTTCGTACGAGTTAACAGATTACAGTAAAAACTGTGAATCTCCAAAACGAACGATAGTTTAGATTTAAATTAAACCTTTTTCTCCCATACGGGATACTTATGGTTTAATAAAAAAGAATATTTTAAAAAGAATAATAAACAAAAATAATTCTATATAACGAGTTTACTTGCTTCCTTGGCTTTGTTTTTGTTGAGAAAAATTTTTGGGCAAACTAAACTAAATTTGCTACTGTTTATATAGTAGTTTTCATCAGCCTTGAAAATTGGTAAAATAAAACAAAGACTAAAATATTTTTAATTTTACTTTCAAAATTTTGTTAAACTGAATATTATTTTGTTTGAAATTAATAATTTTACAAAAAGAATTATTTTAAATTTTTTCTACATAAAATTTCATCAAAAGTGTTCATATGTATTTTTCGAAACCCCAACAAAATTACGTAACTTGATCATAATGCTGCTTTAGAATATCATCGAAAGTTTTCTCAAGATTATTTAGAAGAATGATAAACAATTATGGAGAGAACTTCAAATCTACAAAGAGTGGAGTCTCATTTTTAACTAAAAATGTTTTTAACATGTTATTTTATAACTTTCATTTCAGTAAAACGGTCAATTGAAAAAAATAAAAAACGTGTTATGAATCACTTGGAAATTTTCTAACAGTCTGAAAGAGTCTACGGTTTATAGTTAACAAGCAATTTAAAAATATAATTATTTACCCTGATTTTTTTTATCCTTCTTCGTTATTTTGTCTGAACATATAATTTAAAAATTAAAAATGTTTTATTAATTTAGTTGCATTACCGTCAGACGATGAACTTAAATAGGAGACTGTGGGTTTACTAGAATATCCATGTAAAATCATTCTATCTTGGTTTAACGGCTTAAAAACAGATTTCAATAAAGGAATATCTTCAGTAACAATTGGATAATTCATGTCATTCTTCGACTGCGGAACTTCCTCTGTGATTTGAATAGTCTCTTTTGATTCTTTGCTTTTAGAAGGCTTAGGTGATTCCAACAGGTCTTTGTTGGTAATTGGTTGTTTTGGATCTAATCAATATGTTTTTCAATATTTAAATACAATATTTCAAATAAATTTATAATAATTGCTAAATCAACCAATATAAACTTATAAATATTTGAAGAATAATATTGAAAATATAAACTTTTCATATAACATTCCCGAAATATTACTAAACTAATTATAATTAGTGGTATTACTATTTATTCGAATCTCTAAAAATTCGTGAAAAATTAAAAAAGTAATTATATTAGTATTAATAATTGTTGGGTTTGTGATCAATAAGTGAACTTATAGGAATGCAAAACTTTATTTCTATAACAATTAACAATTACTCAAACAATTTTTGTTGAGTAAATTTTATTTTGTTTTCTTTTCGCCCTGATTGATTATGCGTAAAAGTACTGAACTATAAATACTGATATGTTATTTATTAAAATGGTTATTTTTAGGAATCGAATTTATTATTTTTTTAAAATTACAATAATTTTACAGAATCACATTTCAATATTTTATCGGATTTAGTTTAAATTAAATTTTAAAATCTTCATAATTTAACTACAAATAATTACTGTACAATGTTTAAATTTATATTATTTCATTAATAATTCGCAGAATCTCCAATTTATTTCAATTTTAAAATGGACATTAGAATTACGAAAATTATCAAACCAATATTATGTGTACCTGATAATACGTCTACCCCGTATATATATATATATATATATATATATATATATATATTAAGTTGGTCGAAAAATAATGGCTGTTTTGGGACACAAACTTCAAAGACGTACAAATTCACAGAAACAAAAGTTTATTAATCAAAGTATGAACCGTTGGCATCAATACATTTTTGTCAACGAGAAACAAGTTGTTTTAGTCCACCAGCATAAAATGCATCGGTTCTCGAAGCGACGAATTCTTGGAAGGCATTTTGAGCATCATTTCGGTTTTTGAAAATGTTTTCACGTAGGAAGTTGTACAAATGCCTGAAAAAGTAGAAGTCCGTTGGCGAGAGGTCTGGTGAATATGGTAGATGAAGCAGGGTTTCATAGCCCAACTCATTAAGCTTTTGAAGAGTCACTTTTGAAATATGAGGTCTAGCTTTATCATGAAGAAGGATGGGACTTTTTCGATTGACCAATCCCGGACAAAGAGTTTTAAATTTCTTATGCATTTCATCAATTTCATGACAGTACCTTTCCGCTGTGATTGTTTCACCTGGATTCAAGAAACTATAGTGGATGATTCCAGCATCACACCGCCAAACTGTCATCATAACCTTACGGGGTGTTAGTTTCGGTTTTGGAAAGTGTTTCGGTACTTCATCTTTATCCAACCACTGTGCAGATCGACGTCGGTTATCATACGGGATCCATTTCTCATCACAGGTAACAATACGATCAAGAAATGGATAATTTTTATTGCGAAGATGATTGGTAGAACAAATTTCATAGCGTCGGTTCTTTTGATTTTAATTCAAATAATGTGGAACCCATTTATCAAGTTTCTTGATTTTTATTAGTTGTTTTAAATGATCCAGGACTGTTGAATGACTAATGTCCAACCCATCTGTAAGTTTTCTGATTGTTGTACGGGGATCTGTTTCCACCATTGTCCTCAAATTGTCGTTGTTCACAGAAACTGGACGACCACGACCTTTTTCATCTTCAAGGTTTTCATCTCCATCAGAAGATTTTCGGAACCATCGTTGCACTGTGCGCTCAGAAGCTGTTCCCTTGTCAAACGCTTTATTGATATTGCGAGCCGTTTCTGCTGCTTTACGACCCTTTTATTACAGCCTTTTTATGTCTTGAAGAAATAATTGCGGGTCGTGTTGGCAGAGAGATCACTTTGTATGTTGTACTTAATAGGGTTACTGATCCCACATAAGTTGTTTCCTGGTGATGGTACTGTCTTATAAGACAGAGGAACTCTACTGAGAATCACCTACCCCATTCTGGTATGTTCACCGAGATTGTACCATTATGTATGGCGGAAGTAGGGATCTTTTTATGTATGTTGGATCTCTCGTGCCATTACTCAATAATTCTCGGCTCGATATTTGCAACTATACCTACTTAGTGCCCACTACTGAGGAGGATGAACGATCGCAATCATAGACTTCTCTTTGTAATGATATATATCCGAACGAACCAGTTTTTTTTAAATGTATACAAACATTTCAAATACATTCCAGAATCGTGCATATTGATAAATTGTTGTCTGTTGATTAAAATTATTCTTTAAAATCAGAACAAAACATTTAAATTGATTCCAAATAGAAAATTTAATTGTCGGTAAGAACCATTTCTCACTTCATCTATTTCAATAATACTATTAATATAATTAATAATTTAATAAATTTTCACCGATAACACTCGGTTCCAAGTCAACGAAAACCGCTCGTGGAACGTATTTTCCATTTCCAGTTTTACTGAAAAACGAATCGAAGCAATTATCGTTTCCGTATTTGGGTTTTTCGCTGGGCATATGTCCGTCTTGTTGAATGCCATGTTCAAGACAGTACAATTCCCAGCAAGAATTCAGACGTGCCGAAATGCACTAAGACTTTTTCAAGAAAAACTTTGTTTTTATAATAAAATTTAGTTTATATAATAAATATATATAATTAACATAAATGTTAAAAATGCTTGAAGTTAACAACTATTATATACCAGCTAACGTCGTTCTTTTCTATGATAAAAACATATACCGCAGGAATTGAAGCGAAAATTAATATTTTACTATTATAATATATCAATGTATTTTTATGTAATGTATTTTTTTACCCATTGCGATGTAATGTGCTATATATGATTTTAATTTAAATATTAACACCATGAAGTGCTCACCCCAAACAATTTTGCTAAATTGCTGTCAGAAATCGAAATTTCGGCCAGTTGTAAAAAAATAAATTTTAATTTAATGCTTTACATTATCGGATGTTGTCAGCACTGTAAAAGTTTGATCAATTGAATTATTTATGTAAATTTAAAAATACACAAGTTTCTGTATTAATTATTAAATAGAAATATTTATAAACTAAAAAATAAAAATTTTGTTTAAATATGGACTATTTTTAAATTTGTAGTGTTTGTGAAATTATTGATGACTGGCTGTAACTAACGAATTTTTATTAAAAATATAATTTATTGCACTTGCGCTTTAACCGTTGTATAATTAGTTTTCATTATTATTGATTGATATTGATTGATATTATATTTTATTTATAATCTTCTTAGATTATTAATATTTTTAATTTACTTACTCTGAAAATTATTTACCGAATTTATTCCCATTGTTCTTTTGTACAGATTTTTGAAACATAAACACGATTGAACATTCTTCCGAGAATAAGTATCTACGATAGTGATAAAGTTATTTAACAGAAATCTCAATCCAAAACCTCTTTTCATAGGGGGATTTAAACCTGGTGTTGTTGAAGGTGCTTCGGACTGAGATTCTTGTTGATTTTGAAGAGGATGTAAATTATTCGGCTTAACTGCAGCCTTAAACAACGGAGCTTCCTCTGTTACAATAGGATATTTGATATCACTCTTTACAATTTGTGCAGGACCATAGACTTCTTTTCCTATCAGAGGTTGAGCAGGTTCAATTTGTTTAGTTTCTTCTCTAGGTTGGAAAAAAATTAAATCTTTTCTTCCAGGTGGAATTGTATATTCTATTTTTTGAAAAGTCAATAATTAGTATATATACTATTAACAAATAATGTTAAAAATAAATAAAGTTATAATTCTTAATGAAATTTAGGTTAGTGAAAATCAATTCTGATAGTGGTTCATGACAAAGTTAGAGTAAATAAGACTTATAATTACTTTTTTGTCTTTGTAATTTTAATTAGCTTGCAAATTTATATACTTTTTGTGGAATCAAATTCTTTTTGCTGACCAAAACTGAACAAACATAAGTGGTATAAACAAATTGGTTGATTTAATTAACAAATTAGGCCCGAATTAACAAGAAATTGTAAAAGTAAATATGATAATTATTATTATTTTTATAAAATTTAATTTTTACGACTATGTTAAAGAACGTCAGGAAACCGGCTGTAAAATATAGAATTATTAAAATGTATTTATTTACAGATTTATTTATTAAATTAATCAATAAAATACATAAAAAAATGCTTTCTTTCATGTAAGTGATTCTCTTGATTCATGGCTATTATTAATAATAATAACTGAAATCCAATTATCAAATACTATCATCGATATTTGTATGATTACATTCGGAATATAAAATTTATAAGGAGTTTCTAACTTTTTAATATGCTTTTTTTATCATTTTCACAATTTTTTTACATTTAAAATTATTCGGCTTTTTCTTTTTAATTTTCCGTTTATTTATCATATACTTAAAACAGTGTTATGTACGTTACTGTTGCATTTGTAAATTTGAATTTGTTCCCTTTTGCATCAGTTTTTTCGTACGTTTTGACTTATTTCTTTTGCGGCGAAACATGAATTCAACATCTCTGACCACAGTGTAAAATAGTGTGGTACGGAAGCTTTTTGAACACTTGCATCTAACTGTTGATAAAAACTATAAAAAATAATTTTTCATAAAAGTATTAAAATTTTCAAAGTATACTTCAAATTTCTAAATAAGGTATTACTATGTTTGCAAAAAATTAATATTAAAAAGTAGATTAAATAGATTAAAAAATAGATTCAAATATTGTAAAAAATAATTATATTCAGAAAAAAAATGAATATTTAACAAAATGTAATGAGAACTGTAAAAAACACAAACTAAGGAATAAAATTTATAAAATAAAATATTTATCGGGGTTTGATAACCGATTAAACTTGGAAATCCTAGCTCTTTTATATTAAGGCAATGTTATATTTGACCCCAATGTTTGGGGTCAGTTTATGCAATTGAATCTGACCTTAAAATTGCATATTCCGGTGATGTAATGAGATGTAACATCATTGAAGTTCAATATTATTAAATGTGGTGAGGAATGACATCACTACGAGAACTATATTTGTACATCTATACTTTTAACAGTTCAATAATTGGGAAAAATATAATTTAAAACATCAAAATTATTTTGTTACTAAAGCGTGGGGCGTGAGAAGCTGCGCTTGACGCGCGGAAGTACGCCTGGAACCGCGCTGTATTTCCTGCCAAAATGGGCGGACAGGACCGACTAAAATCAAAATCGATTTACCGTCTTTTGATGGCGTATTTTGTACTAGAACAGGGCCGCCATCTAACCCAAGCGCGCCGAATTTCGGATCGCCGCAGTTCACGATCAAAGCACCGCAGATCGTACGGTTATGTGCTTGAATGAACTCGATAATTTGTTTTGAATTCACCCGTAAGATGAGCGGGTTTGATAGAAATAAATTCATCGCCATGATTAATAATTTTTAAATTCGTGAATAATTGTGTATTTTAATTTGATAAAACAAATACATTTTTTTCTTTGAACGAATAATTGTTTTTTTACATTTTTTACAATTTGCTTATTTGATAATAGTTTTTTTAAAGTATTTTTCACAATTTGATAATAGTTTTTTTTAAATCATATTCCAGGAAAATTTTTTCAGTTTCAAAACCGCGTGCAAATATATATATATATTTTTATTTTGATTAAAAAAATTTTAATTCTGCTTTAGTAAATCACTACAGTTACAATAAGATATTTTATAAAAAATACATTCATCAAACTTTTATTTAAATTAAAAATCCCATCAAGTTTTCATTTTGAACAAATTAATCGATTTGAAGTCTAAATATCGAGTCTACAACTCAGACTATTTGTTCGATCGAGCCATTTGAGATGACGAATCACCAAAGAATTAAGGAGAGCAATTTGATGTGTTTTTGTGTTCCGTAACTGACAGACCACGGTGGAATCCCGAACTATTCGATCCGACTCAAAACTCTATGACAGGATAATTAGATGGTGATCGGTAAATTGGATAATTTGGTCTTTTAAGCGCCGTTTCCCCACCTTAAATCACAAATTTTCTAGTGTTTTTCACACTAGAAAATTATGGAAGAGAAAATAATTTTTTTAGAAAATTCGTCATGACGAAAATGTAACCAAATAAAATATAATGAATAAGTAATCCAAAAATGTTTTTGTTACGAAATAATACCAAAATTCATAAAGTTACGACAAATATTAAGAAATACAAATCGTTTTCTTTTTTTTAAAAAAACAACAAATTTTCGTCAGAATATATTGTGATTAATTTCGACGGATCAACCGTCATCATCAGACTGAATTAACAATGATATACTCGCGTTTATATATCAAAGCAATGTTTATGTAATCGTTATGTCATTTAAATCATGAAAATACTTTCAATAAAGTTCTTCTGAACTCAATTGTAGAGATAGCTTCGAGTTTGTTGAGGTAATTTCTAATCTTTACGTAAATAATAATTTCATGGTATTGTTTGACGTTGTAAATTTGTTTACAAATGTTCCTTTACATGAAACTATAGACTTATGTTGCAAATTATAGAGAAATAATGTTAATGAATACCATTTAGTTGATGACATTGCTTTTCGGGAATTGTTATATTTTGCAACATCGAATTTACGATTTTTATTTAATAATGATTTGTATCAACAGGTTGATGGGGTAGCTATGGGTTCTCCATTAGCTCTGTTGGGTTCAAACAATTTTTAGTTAACAATTTTTGTTGTAATAAAAATTGTTGCTTTTAATAAAATTTTTTTGTAGAGGAACTTTTCTATCGTTTTCTTTGAGACCAGATTCTTATATAAAAATATGAAATTATAAATATAAATAACTGATAAGTTATTTAAAATTGAAAATTTTTAATTCTATTTATTTGAAAATTTACATTCCTTATTTTTAAATTAAAACCAACAAAATTTTGTTGTCATATTTTTACTAAATTAACTTTAATGATTTTTTATTATTTTAGAATTAGTTTAATGTTATTTCTCTTTTTTTGTGAAACATTTCTAATTAATAAAGATTTTAACATTTTATTTTTTTTCAATATTAAAAATTTTATTATTAATATTTAAAAGCATTTTTACCTAAAATTATTTTAAATATCATACAATTTAAATACCAAAAAATAATTTATAGTAATTTACAGTAATTTACAAATTTTATTATTATTACGATACGTTAATGATAAAAGTCTTAATTAAATTTTTTTACAAAACTATTTAGAATAACTTTTAAAATTATTACAACTTATTTTATCCTCGTATTTATATATATATTTTTAGCGCAATTTCCATACTGACAATTGCGATTATTAATTGGTTATTTCTGTGTGGATGGATGGATGGATGTCCGCAGTTTTAAGTCGTATCTCCTCCTCAACGAAGCAATATCGAGGGCTAGTTCCCAAAGCAAATATGTTAAGCAAGTTCGGAGGATAATTGTGGGCCAAAAAAATTCCCGGAATTCCTTCCTGGATTTCCCAGAAAAGCCAAAAAACATCGAAAAATGCAGTTTTTGGCCTATATCTCGGCAACCATACCACTTAGCGACTTGAAACATTTACCAATCGATTCCTGCAATAATTTAGAACAATATTGCCGAAGAAAGTTTTCAAAAGTATCCTTTCGTTCGGTCACAAAAAATTAATCATAGTCAATTATTGATATAAACGTTTTAATAATTAATAGACAACTATTAATTTCATATGGATTAATTAATTAATTTTAATTAATTTAAGGAAATTGCGCTTAAATTGTCACTAGACTTTTTATTAACTTGTTTGATTTAAAATTTGATTTTAAATATTTACTTATTTCAAATATTATTTATAAAAATTATTTATTCAAAAAATTAAAGAATGAGCTTTTCACATGAGTCCTTCACAAGCTCCAACTTTAGCTTCGATATTTCTTTCAAAGATTGAAGAGAAAATAAGTCTATGTGATGGTATTAAACCTAAAATTTATAAACGTTATGTAGATGATATTTTTCTATTGTTTGATAATAAAGAACAAGTCGAGTCTTTCTTAAATTATATGAATTCCCTACATTCAAATATAAAATTTACGGTAGAATATGAAAACAATAATGTTTAACAACAAAAAAATAACAATAAAAAAATTAACAATAAAACAATAATGTTTCAGGGTTATATACAACCCTTAATAGTTTTGTGAACCTAAATATAAAAGAAATATGATAAAAGGTTTGATCTATAGATCTTGGACACTTTCGTCTACGTACGTTAAATGTAATGAAAGTATTGATAAAATAATGAATTTACTTCATAAAAATGGATATTCCAAATCGATAGTTGAATAATTAACTCATGAAACTGTCGATAAATTAATTAAATCGGAAAATGAAAAATCAAATACAATAAATAGCGCCAAAATCAAAAATCAGATAAATAATAATTATGATAATATTGGTTTTGTTTTGACTGTTCCCTACTCTGAGGGTTTCAGGAAATTCAAAAACTATATTTTGAAACATGATGAAAATAATTTATTAAATTTAAAAATTGTATCTAGATCATGTAAGATAGGAAGTTTGTTTAGTAGTAAATCTATCACTCCAAATGGGTTATGTTCCAATTTAGTTTATCAATATAAATGTAATTGATCAAATCTTTGATCCTAAAATCAATCTCCAAACACCATCCTCTTCAACTTTATTGAAAGTATTTTCATGATTTAAATGACATAACGATTACATAAACATTGCTTTAATATATAAACGCGAGTATATCATTGTTAATTCAGTCTGATGATGACGGTTGATCCGTCGAAATTAATAAAACTTTTTGTTTTTTAAAAATTCCTTATCGTCATTTTTTAAATATTTATATGAATCTTATCCTACTGCAATCAACGTTTTCTTTTTAATTGATAAATAGGAGGAATATTAAAGCGTAATCACATATTTGTTTTGGTGCAAAAGATGACTAAATGATCATTCAGATAGTAATTTTTAATTGAATAGTGATATTTTCGGAGTTAACATTTTGGTTAAAGTTCAACTTGATCAGACAATGGGAAATGAGAGGAAAATAGGAAAGCGTGAAAAATCGCGGAGATAAGCGACAGAGATGGAAGCAAGTTAATAAAAATGTCTTTTACAATAAATAATATTTGTTAATTGTAACAGTGAATATTGTTTGAACATTTCCACATTCTTTTATTAAGGTTTTATTTCAACAAGATAATTAGAAAAATTATTAATTAAAATTGTGTTAATTAGATTTTTAATTGCAGTTTTTTCAATGTTACTTGTTTATTTAATAATTATTGATTTCGTTAATTATTTGTTTTAATTATATACTTCTAAAATTTTACAAAATAAATTTTCATTGAATTTATTGCTACAAAGCAATTGAAACAAAATATACGATATCAAATATTTATAAATCAATTAATTGAAGAAACATTTTGAATGAGAAAAAATCAAAAGCATAAAAATGTTAATATAAAATGATTATTTATTTTTCGAAGGTTAAGTAAAATCAAATATAATAAATTAATGATAATAAATAATCAAGCTTCACACTTAACTTCTCTGTTAAACATTTTCAAATTATAAATAATAGTTCGTTGTTTCGAATAAACGATTTAACCGCCCTCTTTGAGTTGTTTTAAATTCGTTAAAAAATGATCAATGAAGTTGAATCAGTAAAAAACGTATGGAACCAAATTTTCAGTTCAACTAAAAATAAATTTGTGAATATCCTGTTGATTTATCATCATTTTCGTTTATGTGAGTTCCGCGATCAATTGAGAGACACTCTGAATTTTCCAAGGGCACTGTGATGGTGTGGAAGAGCGAGGGAACTCCGGGACTAACTGTCGAGCGTCTGATGGTCTTTCTAGCAGTTAAATCTCCAGGTTTCACTTCAGTATTCATTATAACAACAAGTAGAATTTATTAATTATTTACAATCTTTTTAGAATACTTAAACAAATAATAATCACAACTTTCCCCTCTTTTATAATTCGTTCTTCACTTTCTTAATCCACTCAATTCTTCGACGAATTATTTTTCCATCTTTCACATTCTGTAGTTCCATTCACTTTTACATTTCCGAATTATTCCTGCCTTTTCTAATCCTTTCTGAAATCCTTCGATTTGACTTTCTAAATGAATCGATATCCTTCTTGGATTCAGAAAAATCGGTTTACCTTCTGTTTCAATTTTATGGACAACAATATCCGTAAATCCCAGATCGTATTCATGTTTCATGAAAACTTCATCATATCGTTTCACAAGGTCTTCCAGTCTTTTGTTTTGCTCTTGCAGTTTCATATCTGTCTCCACTGTCACAACTGACTTCTTGGTAGTTTTTTCAAGTTTGATTCCGAATTTATGCATGACATTAACACCTCCAATGACTGCCGGTCGGATTACTTTCACCACTAAAAAATCTACTGCATGGCACTCTTCTTTCCATTTCAACTTCACTGTCATTTTTCCCAAACACTTATGGCCTAAGTGTTTCTGAAAACGCTCCATTTAGTATAATTTGGCTCTTTTCTAATCTGAGTTGTCCGATTTCCAACCAAACCTTCTCATTTATAACTGAAACACCCGCTCCACTATCCCACAACATTAATACATTGTGATTGTTCAGCTTAACATCGCTCCACCATCTACCATCTGACCCCTCTACTATCTCTGCAATTCGATTTTTTGGATATTTTATGCCGACTCCACAGACGAAATGCTCTCCGTGGAGTCTCTGGCGTTTAAATCATCTTCATATTCATCTTTATATGATTCGATATCCACGTTGTCTTCATTGTACACATCTTTGATGCAGACTACATTAACATTCTTAACATGATTACAGTTTCTGAACCCGTGTACACTTTTTCCACAGATTAAACAATGATTATTTAAAGGACCATCTTTCCTCAAATGCCCATGTTTTCCACAGCAATAACAATCCCCTCTGGTTAAATGCTCCTCTTCTAGAGTTGGAAGTCTCTTTATTTTACAATATAACTTCCTTGCTTCGTACCAACCCGAATGCACCGGGCGATTATATTGCTGTTTATCTTCTGACATTCTACTGGATCCTTTCTCATTACTTTTATTAAATCTTTCCGATGGTATTCTACGTTCCGTTCTTAATATTGGTTGTCTATCGTTTGATTCATTCAATCGAGCTTTTATGTTCAGGATTATCATATCTTCTAACTTGATATTTGTCATTCTTTGCCATTTCTGCATACGATGTTTTGACGGCTAAAACATCATTTCTTTCTTCTTTTGATATGTTGTCCTCATAAATCTTAGCTTCCGCTCTCATTACGTCCATCGATATGTTAGGTTTGAAAACAAATCGATCCTTCAGAACTTGAGATTTTATCCGCTTTTTCAAATGTTCATTCAAAATTTCTTCATCGCTGTGTTTCCTAAAATTTTCAATTGTTTTCCGAACCCTTAATTCGAATGCTAAAAATCGTTCATTCTCACCTTGACAAATTTGGCTTAGTTTGTCCAATTCTTCCAACAGCGATACTTTATAAATGATTTCTGGAACCGATTTTTGGATTCCACATCTGACATTGGTTTCTTACCTTCTTCTGTTGCATTCACCCAAAGAATTTTCGCTTCATCTATCAACAAATAGTTACACATTTCCGAGAATGTTAACCCAAAAAATTCTGAGCATTGAGATATATCTCTATACCATATTTGACCTTCAGAATCCACTCCATTGTACTCCTTCATTTTCTTCTCGAGTGTTTCCTTAAAGATTGATGGAAGTTCTAATTTAGGAAGCCTCAAAACATTTATTGGAACACCAGCGTGGTCACCAGTTAAATCTTTTGGTTTCACTTCAGTATTCATTATAACAACAAGTAGAATTTATTAATTATTTACAATCTTTTTAGAAAACTTAAACAAATAATAATCACAACTCTAGCTTTGTGCGATCGGGCACAAATCAATCGCTTTATCAGTGAGCAGAACGATATAATTGATTTAAATGAATTGATTATCTTTTACAGTCGACAATCGAATCTTGAGTGAGAGTGTGGTCCTTTCGAAATTTTTGAGAAATTTAAAGATGTCGCGATTGATTGTTATCGTTGATATGTCTCTCGGTAAGAAAGCTCCTGATCCCATAGATCCAGAGATCAAAATTAGTTGACCATTATATTATTTCTTAAGTTATAAACTTTTAATTGCAGTTTAAAATATTTAATATACAGCAAATTACCACCGGATAATAATTATTTGCGTTAATTCCTTGAGTATATGTAATAATCAATTTATATAATTTAAAACTGTTCATACGATCACTCAAAATGTTACCTACTTTTTATAGTAAGTAAATATAGTATAATTATTGTATGTAAATGTATTATTTTATTTGTTCAAATTATGAGTGCATTTACAAAGATTAAAGCGTATATTATATTATTTCTGTTAAAATAAAGAAAATTTTATTCTACAAAAAATACAATATTCTTAATTATTAAGAAACTTAAAAAGGTAACTGCAAAAGTTTAGAATGTATTAGGTGTACAATTAATTAATTTCGTATTTGTTACGAAATAACCTTATATTCGTATTTGTTACCTCATTTCGAATTTGTTACTAACCCCATATCCATTTATGTAGTCAATACTCAATTTTATTGAATTTTAGTTAACACACAAATTTTTTTATTACAGTCAAAATGTCAAATTACGTTCCAACAAAACAGCATTTGCGGGGAGGTTTGCTTTTGTTCTTTAATTTAAGGAAAAGTGCAACAGAAGCACATTGT
>MQRK01182763.1:1457-11538 GCA_001938485.1 Girardia tigrina | reverse complement strand
AAAAAATTCTCACCTTCGGTTTCTGCAATTAATTTACAAGAAATCAATTCTCTCTCACTCACTGGAGCGGAGAATTGCTGATTTGACCGAACATTTTTGCCAGTTTCAGTAAAATGTAAGTAAAATATGTATTTAAATTAATCAATTAAAATAATTAAATAAATTAAATAAAAAAGGAAA
The DNA here is from genome assembly GCA_001938485.1 of Girardia tigrina. NCBI lineage: Eukaryota > Metazoa > Platyhelminthes > Tricladida > Dugesiidae > Girardia > Girardia tigrina. The sequence continues at coordinate 11,358 of MQRK01182763.1, read as the reverse complement.
TTAAATAAATAAAATCAAATAAATTAAAAAATTAAATTAAATTAGTCAAAAGAAAAAATTAAAAAAACATAGATAAATAATCGAGGAAATTAATTAGATTAAATGTTCAGATAATTCGAAATATTTTCATAGAGACCTGTAATTTGTGACATAATTAAGTCGACAAATAAATTTTATTATTATTCGAATGAAGTTTCAATTCCAGATAGTGTAATTAATGGCGAGCCTCATTTTTTTATTATTGAATTTTGATTGAATGTCTGGTTTGTGTGTTGTGTGAATGACTGTGAATGCATGCGTGTTTATGTTACGTCCAATAGGACAAAAAATGTAAAATAAATAACTCTAAATTGATTGGTGAATGTGTATTTTTTTATGTGTGTGTTAATTTTGTGAATTGTTATCACAATTTTTAAATCAATTTCAAAAGGTTCAAAAAATGTGTATAAATAAATCAATTTCAATTTCTTTTTAAAAAATAAAAGCTTCAAATAAAAAGAGAAAATAAATTGACAAAATAATGAAAGTGTGGGAAAAATTCGGGCGTGAAGTTAAAGGCCAATATAAAGATGAACAACTGAAAGTCATTTGTTCAGCCAATTTAAAATTGGTGCCTGAATTCATCACAACATCGATAAAGAGTGCGCTATCACTCGAAGTTTTCCCGGCAGATAAAGATGCGTGTCGTCATTTTCTCGGTTGGGATGTCGCCTCATTTGAATTGCGTAAACCAGATGGGATTCCGCTGAATATTTTGTTCAATGAAATGAAAAGCACTTTTCAACTGACATGCACAATGAAAAACAATTCTTCTCTTTCTAAAATATCGCGGAGACACGGCTTCCTGTCCACTCACTTTGTCTCAATCTCAGACACATGTTTATACGTTTATTATGAAAATCAATTAATCTCCCTTTATCATCAATAATTCTAACCACAAAATCATTAATTTGATAAATATACATGGGATAATAAGTTACGGACGATAGGCGTTCTGTAATTTTATAACCGATTGGAACCGTGAACGCCGGAAACGAATAAATAATATTACTATTTTGTTGTATTATTGTTATTACTACCATTTATTGAAATATATCCCCGTTAGCGATATTGCACTCAATGTTACAAATATTTATATCAGTAATCTGGTAAGTATATTCTGATTCATAATTCTGAATAGTGGAATAACAATATTATTTTGTGAAAGGAAGTAAAAACTATTATTACCGGTAAATAATTTATCATTTGGCCATTTATTCACATCAATCTTATCAAATCCATGCACCGAATGAACAAATGAATTCTTATCAAATTCAATATAATAATTTGAACTTTTAATTTCGACGGTATAACCGTCATCGTCAGGTCTCAAGAAAGAAATGAATTTTAAATCTGCTTATATATAAAATTCATTTCTTTCTTGAGACCTGACGATGACGGTTATACCGTCGAAATTAATTGTCATAAAAAATAAATTTAATAAATGGCGTGTTTTTGTTTATAAACATAATTTGCCATTATTTTTTAATTTTTTGAATCATAATTTAAACTTATTTCTATTTTTGATACTGCAGTCTTTTCATCCGTTTCTACTTTGCCATTATTAAATTTTCTCATTTCTTTAAAGATAATTTCCTTAAAACCACTATGACCATTTTTCAAATTCAATTTAATATAAACATAACTTATTTCATCTCTTATTATTGATTTAGCTTTTCCCCTGATTTCCGGTGGAAAAGATTTTCCTTTATAAAATAAATAAAAACTATTATTTTATCAGTAACATTCGCAGCGGTATTATAAGTTGAAAACCATACCAAACAAATTTCATATTTTAATCTCTCACCAAAATTCAATTGAACCGGTAATTGGACTTTGATTTCTGACTGTTGTCCCGATATTGTAAAAGTTGTTGAAAAACCAATACTCATTTTTCTATTTGAATTTTGTTTTTCGGGAAAAAAAGTCAAATACCTTAGCTTCGCGGGCAGTTGAAAAAGTACTCGTACTTTTCCAAGCTAAAAAATTCGTAAAGCTTTGCTGAAACTCATTTTTTATAAACTATCTTTTGAAAACCGTTGATAAATTCATTCATTTATGAGCTGAATTCGGTGAGGCGACTTTACCGCGGATTTTTTCTGAAAAAAATATTAAAAGTTTATAATATTAATATTAAATAATTAAATAAATTCAATTTTCTTTTTGGTTCTTTTTGGTGAACTTTAAATTTTTGATATTTTTAGATTTTCGATATTTTTAAAAATCATATTTATATTTTAAATAAATCAAAAATAATGTTTGATTAATTAAAATGAAATAATTCTCTAAAATAAAAATCTTTTTAAATTCTTAAAAAAACAACAGACTTATTCTTTTAAAATTTGAAAATAATTAATTGTTTTAAATAATCTCTAAACTAAATATTTAAAACCAAAAGTTTTTAAACAGTTATAAGTAACAAAAATATCTCAATTAATTTTAAAAAGTTAATTCCATAAATAATTGATAAAATATAGATATATAAATATATAAAAATTTTATAATTAAAATCTCTATTAAATAATAAATTCAAATATTGATTAATATTTGTGTGATTTAAAAATTTGTGATTTGTATTTCAAAAATAAAAATAATATTTTCTGTATTTCAAATTTGTGAATTGAATCTTAAAGTTGTAAATTGTTTTTGCAAATTTTTGTTAAAAACAAATAAAAGGTTTTATTAAAGAGAAATAATTTATAGTTTAAATTATTAATAATCACTATGTTTAAATTGAATTTTAAAATATTTTTAAAGATTTAAATTTATGCAAAATTGAATAAAATAACATATTTATATATTTTATCGATATTATTATTTATATTTAGAATTTTTAGATCTGGATTTTGTAATTGAAATAGTTCCTCATAAATTTGTTTCAATAATGAAAATTGTAGTATAAATAAGTTTGCAAAATTATGAATTCTGATTTCAATCACGAACCTAATGCGGTGGAAAAGATTTTCCTTTATAAAATAAATAAAAACTATTATTTTATCAGTAACATTCGCAACGGTATTATAAGTTGAAAACCATACCAAACAAATTTCATATTTTAATCTCTCTTCTAAATTCAATTGAACCGGTAATTTGACTTTGATTTCTGATTGTTGTCCCGATATTGTAAAAGTTGTTGAAAAACCAGTACTCATTTTTCTAATTGAATTTTGTTTTTCGGATAAAAAAATTCAAATACCTTAGCTTTGCGGGTAGTTGAAAAAGTACTCGCACTTTTCCAAGCTAAAAAATTTGTAAAGCTTTGCTGAAACTCATTTTTTATAAACTATCTTTTAAAAACCGTTGATTAATTCATTCATTTATGAGTTGAATTCAGTACCTTTTTCAATATCTCTTCTGCTTTTTCTTCCGATAATATTTTTTTCCTTTTTAATTTATTAATCATTTCACGAATATTATCACCTAAACCATCATGACCAGCTTTCTTTGCAACAATATATTTATGCAGATATTAACACATCGAAATTGGATCTGATTTGGGTAAATCATTATCAATTCCAGATTTTATTCTCTTTTTATTAATAAATTGTTCTTCTTTTTCCACATCTGAATGATATTCTTTTTGAATTTTTTTACTCTTTTCTTCTTTTATTTTTCTTTGTTCTAGAGCAAGAATAGAAAATCTTAGATAAGGATATTGTGAAAATTATATATTCCTACTTTTGTAGTAATGTTAAATAATCAGTATGGAAATTTCTTACATCCAAAAATGAATATTTTTTATCATGAATAATATATGAATTTCCAACTAAAAAGTTGATAAAAATATTATCCGCACGAACACTGATTATGTTCCTGATTTTTAAAAAATAAATCATTATCTCCGTACATAAATAAATATTTATATCCATTCAAAGAAAATATTGATATCCATCTCTATTTTTACCAATTTGAGGAAGTAAAATAGAATTTTCTTTTCCATGTTATTAATATAATTTATATTTTCTGATAATTCAATATATGGGAGACCGGTTTTAATGGTTTGAAATTCAGTTCCCAATTTCTTTGCTAATTCTTCTAAATATTTTTTTGATTCGCTATGATGTTGTGTGATAACTTCTTTATCTTGGGATATTTTCAGTTAATTCCTGTGATATTGAATCGATATCTTTCTGATTTTCTTGAAACTGGTTATTCAATTTACCATAAAAAGATTTTGATTGAATGTTATCATAATTTTTATATCTGCATCAATAAACTTTTTAACATCATTTTCATTCTTATTTATTTTGGATTTTAAGATTGATATTTTATCAGTTATTGAACATTTAAACATTTGAGCAGCACATTGTTGAAAATCGGATATCCCAGATCGATATTCCATTTCCTGTTTATTATACTGATTAACGGCATTAATTTTTGCCTAAAAGCTTTTTGTAAATAATCAAAATATTTTTGTTGTGCATTGAGTTCGGCCATTTTCTTTAGGAATTCGTTTTTGCAAAAGCTAAATCATTTTTCTTTTCCCAAGGTTCAAGATATAATCCTTTTCCTGAAAATCTACATTTTAATTTTCCTCCTTATTTTTATTTTTTTCTAATAATATTTTTTTCTGTGATTTATTTTTATCTGATTTATTGATTTGTTCGCGAAAAATTTTTTGAATTCCTTCTCCTACAAAATCTTCTAAATATAATCCTTCTTCTTCATAATCTTCATCATTGTATTCTTCTTCATCTTCTCCTGATTCGATTCCTTTTCCTTTTCTTTTTCTTTTTTAATCCTTGACCTGTTTTTGATTTTGCTAATTCTTTTTCTAATTTCCGTTTTTCTAATTTAACTTTTTCTGCTTCAATATTTTTAAGATTCGTTTCAGCAGAATTTTTCTGCGCTTCGCACGAGTTTGAAACGGTTTTTGATATTCCTGCTGCTGTACCAGCTAAAGTACCTAAACCGGCTAAAATTTCCGGAATTGCTGCTAATGGAAAAAATCCACCAGAATGATATTTATTTACAATCATTCCTCCTTTATCTTCAATTTTATTTATTTTTTTCAAAGATTCACGATTTAAATATAATTCCTCACCACCAATTTTGATAGGACCAGGAGTATAAGTATTAATCATTTTTCGTATTTTTAATCTGTCAGTTGCCATTTTTTAGGAAATAGATTTTTCAAATAAATGCGATTCTCTCATTTCATAGTTCCCTTGTATGGTTCAATAACAGTAATTTGAGATCCATGAATATTCATTTTTATTTTAGCTTCCTGTAATATTAGACAAAATATTTTCGGTTTTGTTTAATAATGTTACTGTAACATTATTTACATCCAAAGTTTTATCAATATCAGACGTATCGAAGCAGATAATTGGATAGAGATCTTTCCAATCTTTTAATGATAATAACGGAGCTTTATCTTGAAATCCACGACAAGTTTGAACGTATGAATTGTAGACTCGTAAAAATTATTATTTTGAATATTGTTTACCATTGGTTGTAATGGATAAGAAGTACTATTCAATCGCAATTCAATAGTCATTTCGTTTGGATCTAACTTGAATATAGAATTATTTTTTGTGACTGGATTCTGGTTCTTTGAATCGATTAAAATATATCTTGGTAAATAGTTGAGGTATGAAACATTCCATGAGAAAACTTTTTGAGTCATGAGGTAAAATTCATGAGATTGTCTTTGGAGAAAATCGACATAAATTGGTTTATTTTTAAAATTTAATCTATCAACTAAATTGCATAATATTTCGTATTGAGAGTTAATTGATTCATGTGTAATTCAAGGGGATTTATTGTAATTTTGTAATTGTAGTTGCAAGATCGGCATCTGCTATTTTTTCATTTTAAAAATATTTGGATTATCCAATTTACGGACCATGGTAAATTCGAGTAAAACATTATAAATAACTCTATTGTAATTTTGTAAACAACCAAATAAATGTTCGAGTGAAAAACATCCTTTGAATTTTTTGATTTATATTGTTCTTTACGAATTTCATTTGCATAATTCAGATAATCATTAGATATTACTTTTGTTGTTGCATCTTGTGATGGATCAATTTCATAAAGATCTGGATTAATCCTGTTATTTCACCAGAGGGTAAATAATTTTTATCTTTTGAATCGTATAATAACAAGTCAGATACAACTCCTGGATTATTTATTGTTCCAACAACATGATTACCTAACTTGAGAGACATTGAAGTGAATAAATATGGTGAAAAAATTAGTTTCTAATATTGCTTTATCATCACTGAGTCAATTTCATAAACTAATTTTGCGTTACAAATATCTATTGGATCTGTTGTTTGAGATAATTGAAAAATTAGTGTTCCATTCCTATTTTTGTATGAAGCTGAACCAGATGTTGGAGCAATTTTTATTACATATGATTTTTTCATAACATGAGTTAATTCTTTATTATTATCAAGATGGAGAATTTCAAGGGGAATTAACTCTGAAGTTAATTGATTAGCTTGTTTCCATTTTATTTTGAAATTATTATTTTGTTTGTGGTTTCAAAATACGATTACTTGTAATTCGAGTTTACGAGCAATTGAGAAAAAAATTGTGTGCTAATGCTGAAATTTCTTGCTCCTATTAGAAGGATGATTTCTGTAAATCTGGTTCATAATAACGACCAAATATTTCATCTCTGTTTTCATCTATTAATTTGTATGTTGTTGAATATTTATGATTGAGAACTTTAGATATTGAAAAAATTTCTCTTGTCCATTTAATTTCATAACCTTTACGAAATGTTTTGGATTTTCGTGAAATATTTTTATTTGGTACAATGGCTTTTTCGTGAAATATTCTTACTCTATTTCTGACTTTGAATTTAGCTTTTCAATCGAATTTGGCCTTGAGGAAAATTCGATTTCTTATCTTTTATAATAAATTTTGTATCTATTTTTCTTGGTTTGGTTTCGGGGATAATTCCTTTGAACATTACATCATATGGAGTCTCATTAGTTGAATGAATTTTATGATTATAATCCTACATTATTTTATCTAATTCTTCTTGTGTAATTTCTTGTGTATTTTCTTTACGTCCTTTTTCTGTATGTAGTCGATATATTTTTTATTTTAATTTTCTGTTTAATCTTTCAATAAAAAGAGGTTTTTCCTTTACGAAATATTTTTTTATATTATTAATTTTACAGAATTGATTAATATCTTTATTATTGAATTCAGCTCCCTGGTACACCCATAAAAATTTTGGTGCTGGAAAATTTGTTTCGTTTACGTGTTACGAGACGATCAGTTCAATGGACAACGAGGAAAATAACTAAAATTCAACGGAGAAAGCACAGAACAAGTAATCCGATAATTGTAATAATTATTGCAGGAGCTCTTTGTACTCTGGTCGCTATAGCGGGGATCAATTTGCATCTTTATTACAAACGATATCAACGGCGGAAAAAGGAATATCAGAGGAAAAGATTGACTGGAGATATGATCTACACCCCACCAAAAGGTCCTCAGAACTTAATCCAAACTGATATCGAGAAAGAAATCGAAGAGGACGCACAAGCTAGGACCGAGCGCGAATTAAAGGACCTGGCAACTCGGGAAGGGACGCTTGTGGAGTTGATAAGCCTGCCGAGAATGTAGACTAGATTGAGAACCCTTCCGCACCTCGAGTTCCAACGACCGATATGGACAATCAATAACGAAGCGATAACGCCACGATTCGGATGTCGACCGAATTTGATCGGGACATTCGTATGATGGTTATAACCGAATGGAACAATTGTAAATAAAAACTAACTAATTATATTATTGTGAATGGATCAATATATGATTATCGAACTTAACAAACATTATTGATTAGATGGCTTACAATACGTGATTATCTTGTTGATTTATTGCATGAAATTTATTCTTCCCTTTCTTTTCTCCTTTCGTCCACGTTTTATATCTAGTGTCACATGTATAAAGTTTCGAATCTTGGGACGAGATTTCATCTGAGGAGGGAGGAATGTTACGGCCAAAGGCGAAAGCATCAAAATGACCCTTTACTCATTCGTTGTCCGACGCGCACTAAAGTTAGTTAGTGTGGGGGATAGTCAAACTCGACTATCCCCGTTAGTTGTAAATGCGCGCCGAACCCCGAATAAGATGAAGAGTCTTTCTAAAATAAAAAAATTAAAATTTTAATTAATTTAATTAATATTTACTTACAGTTGATATTTGAAATTTGGCTTTCAAATCTAATCACTGTTTATCCACGCACATCCTGCGCGAATGTAATAAACATATGAAGGTAATAAACAAAAAATTTTACCTCGTGTTCCTGTCGATCACGCACATCCTGCGTGAACAGTTTAACATATCGGATATAAGGCCGCACGCAGAATTTTAAAACCAGAACGATTTCAAAAATTAAAACGATTATTGAATTTATTAATTCAAAACATTTGCAAAATTTTATTGAATTTGTTAACACAGATAGTTTTCCAAATTTTATTTATTAATCCTTCATTCGGAGAAAATTTTAAGAGGTATATATTTGTGTTTGATTATTTTTTATTTTCATTTTATCTTGTTTATATATTTTATTACTATTTTATTCGATTAGTTGCTATGCTTTGATTTTGAATTGTTATATTATTATTATTTTTAAATGCCGTTATATATTTAAATAAAATTTTTTTTATGTTTGATCGTTTTTAAATTGTTATGAAGTTGAGAGTGGAGGTCGGTCATCGCGGTCCGTCTCCGAGTCCGAGGGATCGGGTGAGATGGTCCTCGGCCCCTGACACGTGACTGCGTGTGCCCATGTATATAACGGTGTAAATACTAAATGAATATAATGTATATAAGATTTTAATGGAGACTCTAATTATGTATGAACAAGAGCCATTAAAATATCCAATTTTATTAGATACAATTTAACTATTTAAATCATAAAGATATTTTATTTATTTTTATAAAAGGTAGCTTATTTTTTACAAATGAATAATTATTCAATTATAATTTTTTTATTTGTTTTAAATGTTGTTTTCTTAATTTTATTAAAAATTACTTATACATATTGATAATTAAGTACATTTTGGCTTATTGTCAAACATTATATTAAGTCTTTATTGTACTTAAAATATAATACTTTATTTTAGGGAAAATATGGTTTTATATAAATTATATAAATAACTTTGACGATACTTATAATATTTAATACAACCTGTGCTACTGAAATTCAATACATACAAATGATGATAAAAGGATATGGCCATGTAATTATCTTTAAGCACCAATTTCATTTTATTTGGAGATGTCACCATTGTTGCAGTACCAATGTTTTCAGCTGCAAATTTAAAATTTTATAAAATTATAGACATTACTGAGAAAAGTACAACTATACTTCACCAAATTATCAACTAATCGAACCTTGTATGAGATCAATTCTTTCAATTTTTAAGTGTCAAAATTTTTAAAACAAAAAATCCTTTCAGATTGTCACATATTCCATGAATAAATATTTAAAATATATCAAATTATAGTTTAAAATGAAAGTTATCAACGTATACCATCTTAACAAATGCATTACGGGATTCAGTGTATAAGAATTTTAAAGGTTACTAATTTTGTTTATCAGAATTATTGGTAGCTAAGTTAATTATTGTTTATCAATTATGCACTGGATCTTTTAATATTAATATAATTGTATTTGTTTAATGAAAGTTATTTTATCAACCTTTTAACAACATCACAATGAGACTCTTCTACAATGTGAATTGATTTAGAGTTCGAAAGAACTCATAGACATCTGAAGTGTACTTCCAATTTGTAACAATTCAGATTCAATAACAATAATAACTGTAGTGATCCTATATTATAATTAATATATATGTATATATATATATATATATATATATATATATAT
>MQRK01182746.1:9308-20998 GCA_001938485.1 Girardia tigrina | reverse complement strand
TATTTCTCAGTTCATACTAATTATTTTCAATAAATGAAAATCTGTTAATAAAAATTGTTAATTATAAAGATTCTAATTGGTTAAAATTAAATCTAAACATTTTTTAAAAAATAACATATTAAATTAATATATAAAAATTTTAAATTACATTAAAATAAATAATACATTCAAAAATTATTTTAAATCTTTTTACTTTAAAATAAAATTAATTTATATTTAATTAGTAGGAATCAAAGAAAATACCAATCATCCATCTGTATAGGATAGGTACATTCCAAATCAACATAAAGCATGCACAATATCAACACACAATTCAAAACATTCCTCACAAGGTATATTTCTTTCCGCGCGTTCTAGTGTTAAATAATTAAAATAACTAAAAATTGATTGAAATTTATAATTATTTAAGAGACGTACTACAATTCATACGCTAATTTTACAAAATCTACGCTAATTTCACAATTTTTATGCACATTTGTTTTACAAATTTATAAGCTAAATGATAAATACAATAAAAATGCAAATTCGTACGCTAATTTTATAATTTATACTAATTTAACAATTTGAACGCTAAATTTTTTAAGTTAACTTTTGCAATTTTTACGATATTTTTTTACAATTTCTTATGCTAAATATAAATCAACTTTTTTTCCAATTTTTAAAAAACTGATTAATGAAAACAAAAAATCACCAATTTAATAATGTATATAATGTATAAATTTTTATTATTTTAAAATTTATTTCTAATATTAAAAATTGATTAAAATTTATCTATAAATGGATAACAATAATGATACGAAAGAAATTAAGAAACGAACGGTAAATCAGTCGAAATCATATGAATGAGTTAGTTATAATGATGGAAGTCGAATATGGATGCAGAGAGATAAAAAATATAACAAGATGACGACGACATATACTTACTTTTTTAAAGTGCTGGATGTGCCCAGAAAATGAGGAAGACTGTTAATCTATCCGGCTCAGTAGCAATACAATATAATTTTGAAGATGGACACGAATGTATATTCGATGACTCTAGCGACCGAAATTCAATTTGTTGAAAATATCAAAGATATCAAAGCTTAAATAGTGTCAGCATGCCTGGTACGTATTGTATTTGGAAAAGAAAATGAATCTTGTTATTGAACCGATAACCGAAAAGGCAAAAAAGGAAGACCTAAAATCATTCGTAATACGACGAATTGGAAATATTTTGATACAAAAAGAAGGCAAGAAATGCAAAATGAATAAAAATATTATAATTTTTATCAATAAATGATTTTTATTGTATTTTCGATTTAGCGTAAAAAATGTGCGTAAAAATTGTAAAATTAGCGTAAAAATTTGTATTTTTCCATTATTTAAGAGTCTTTAAACTATACGTTTATTGTTTTATTTTACTTTTAATGATAAATAATTAATTTAAAATAATTAAGTTTTGAAAAAATAAAAAATGTTTTTAAATTAATCAAAAATAATTTAATTAAAAAAATTATTTATAATATTTAAATTTGTAAAAATAATATTCTGTAGTCAAAAAAATATATTTTGATTAAGAAATCACTTTAATAATTAAGCTGTAAAAAATTTGACTTAACTTAAAAATTAGTAATAATTTAGTAAGCAATTATTTGACTATTTGATATATATATATATATATAAAGTTGAATCTACGCTTTGTTAATTTATATATTCTTTTAAAATAATTATTAATTAAAATAATCTAATAATGTTACAATTATAATAATTGAACGAATAATAATTGAACAATCAGAATATCAAAAATATTAAATAATATGCATTTTAATTAATTTACAAACGAGCAACCAAAGGCGGCTTACTATAGACATCATCAGTTGTTATGAAAAAAGTTTTTTATTGAAACGGAAAATAAAATAAACAATATAGATAACAAGAACTTAATGAATATTAGAAAGTTTATTACAGTCCAAGAATATTAGTCGATGATTTACAGGTATGGTAAGATTACTTAATTTTTTGATTTAGGTCTTACACAGAGTTTTAATGTTGTATAAAGACGAAAGGAATGCTGGTTTCAGTTCATGAAATACGACTTGTGAGACATTTCGTGAAAGACGTGGAACAGTTAATAGGAAAATTATTACAAAAGCCGATATAAGGACGTGTCAAAGTCCTTGGAATTCTTTACTGGTGGTTATTCAAAAAGAGGAATAAACTATTATGATTATGATTATTTTACGTATTTATGAATTATTACATATATTGTCTGGTTCTGTTGTGCTTTCTACTATTAATTTTGGTAATGCTTATTAGAAGAAGAAAAGTTAATGTCAGCATTCAGCACAAAAATTAGACAATATTGCTTCAACAGACAACCATATGGATTATCCAGAAACGTTCCAAGCACCAATCTATGAGATTTTTTGTGACATGATTTATAAAGGTTTATTAGAATACTTGGAGGATATACTAGCCTATGAAACATCAGAAGTGGAGCATGACATAACACTTACAGAAGTTTTCTGAGTTAAAGCTAAAGTAGATCTAAAAATAAATCCAAAAAAGAATAGGAAAAATTCAAAAGTTCAATTCTTGGGATATGTTTTAAGCAAAGTAGGAATTAATACAAATGATGAATAGATTAGATCAATTATTCAAACACCAATACATTGTTTTGTAACTCATTTACTATCGTTTCTCGATTTGGCCAACTATTACAGGCGTATATAAAGCACTTTGCTCAGATTGCAGCTTCGTTATACACGGCATACTCCTCAAAGATAAGTAATAATGGTCGGATGGATGTGAAACCAATTTCAAAGAACTTAAAGAAAGTCTTTCAACAACTTAAATACAATGTTTTCCAGATATGGACCGTGAAATGATTCTGAATACAGATGCCTGATTTTTAGCGTTCGAAGGTGGATTGTGTCATAAACCAAAAGATGAAAACATAAGCCTCTGATGTGCGAAGATAAAAGTTACAAGTAAAATAACACCTCTACTTCTACTATGAAGGAGAATTCAAAATTGAATAAACATTGTTTTGTGGTGCAGAATATATTTCATCACATTTGCTATGGTTTATTGCACAAAATGCAACCAGAGAGCATGCGACGAGTACTTGGGCTCAGAAACCTGTGCAAACTATTTATTATTGACACCATACAATACTTTTAATATTGAACTTATTAGTTATATGTTTATTCGGGCTCTCATATCTTTTGTATGGCTTATGGTTGGTGTGTCTTTTACTTATAAATGTTAAAAAATTCACTTATCAACTTATTCCTCAACTAAATAGAATAGTGAAAGGACAAGACGAGATTAACTTAACAGGCAGTTATTTCTATATTCAATCTGATATGAATCTCTGTACTAGGAGTGCGTACTCCGCTTCATCTAACTCTCTTGTTCACAATTGGGTCCATATTATAGGGACAATGTTTGGTTTCGTTTTTTTTTAAATAAATTTCTAGTTAAATATTTTCTTTCATTTTTTTAAAAGAAAATTTTATTTACAAAAAAAGTTAAATTTAATTTAATCAAAATTATATATATATTTATATGATGGTTATATATAAATATATATTTGAAATTAACGTTTGTTTAAAACGTTTAAATTGTTTTTATATTCCACTTCATCTAACTCTCTTGTTCACAATTGGGTCCATATTATAGGGACAATGTGCGGTCACGAGAGATCATACAATGCTGAAGTTGTAGAGACAATTCCTTCAATTGCGATAAACAGGATCACCACTGGTTTATGTCTAAGATCGAATAATCCCAGAACCCTTTGGTACACAACAAATAAAGCAACACATGACTTTTGCAATTTCCCTAAGAGCTTGGCGTAACAAATCCAGTTATGCCTTTATGATTGCGACTATAGACATGTTTCTCGATAACAGATTATTGAAGATATTATTGAAGGTTGCTGGTAATAAGGTTTTTGTTCATCATTTCAAACTAAACTGAACGAGATCAGTACAAATCCTAGAGATAAATTTCCCACTGATGAAGCATCCTATTATGTACAGAAGAAAACCATCTATTTTTAACAGATCCTTTTTGAATAATGCAGTTCTAAAATTTTTATTCTATACGAAGCGAAAACAGCTAGAAGGATAAAGTTACAGTAAAAATTAATTAAAAATAATTACTTACCGGAGATTATGTATATTATGCATTCATTCAAAATTAAAAGTTTGATGAATTCTTTTGTTTTGTCTTTCTTGACTATTATTGTTTTTGTTAATACGAAACTTGATTAATCCAACTTTGTCATATCTCTTGGATTAATCTAGTTTGACATTGTTCATTTATTTTTAATAATAAAAATAGTGAATTTGTTAAATTGTCAGATTCATTATTTTTACAATTGGTGTCAGAAGTGGGATTCAACATATTTACCAATTAATTCCATTATCCCTAAGATACCGTGCTAAATCAACAATGGCAAATAAAAACAAACAAAAAACAGACAAATCTAATTTAGAAGCTTGCACTAACACCGATTCTACTATGATGAATAAGATTCATTTTAAAATTCCCAATTTTTATCTAGATAGTAGTGATTCACCTATACTTTGGTTGGAAACTAATATAAATCTATTTAATTTCAACAACATTTTCAACAAAAAAATTATTTGTACTCACTTAATTAACAATTTGCCTCAACATATTTTGATCAAATTAGGCAATAAATTTCAGTCTTTCTTTAAAGCTGCCAATTCGTTGAATGAATTACGTGAAGCTCTAGTTTTATCATTTATACAGAAAGGAAGAATAACATTAATTTTTAGATACTGTCCTGGAAGTTTATCTGCCAATACTAATTACTATTGTATTTGTTTTTGGCTACTTATAATTTTGATTAGTTCAGTATCATTGCTGCGTTAACTTTCTAAATTATCTGAAACAGTTGTTGATAAAAGATCAAATGTTCGATTTTAAAAGTTAGAAATATTTTAAATCATGATAAAATGTGCTTGAATGATCATCATATGGTTTTACGCTTGTCTGATAAACAGAATAGATGACGTTGTCATAAATCGAACTGCAGGTTAGACTACCTAATGCAAACCAGAACATGGTGTAAAAATAACGGCTTTCGTTACAGAAATGTTTGATAATATGAAATGATTTCTGATCGTGATTTAAGGATGTCAATTCAAGTTGTAGTTTATAAAAAAAATGTTTAGAGACTTGTGCTGCATCTCTTACTCGAACCCCACACTCATCGTTCGATAAAATACGACTGAAGAGATTAACGAAAGGAAAACTTCGAAAGGCTTGCTCTTTAACAATGGTTTACAACATATATTTGCCAAAATCCGGGAGACTGTTTTCTATATACTTTGACGGATAAAATAATAAATAATCACAAAGTTTACGAGCTGGTAATACAATCATTATTGACATGTGAAAAGTTTAGACAGAAATTCCAAAATCAAGGACTGAAATACTGACCTTTAACAGTTTACCATATATAAAATTTTATACACCTGAGCACTGGTACTCATGCCCAAAATATGAAATTCGTGTGAAATCAAGGAAACCTAAACATAAAAAATGATACCGACACAGAATGTTGGAATCATGCCATTACGAATTTAAGTGCACCAAAAGACTTAAAAGAAATTAATTTACCGCTATTTAAAATGATATAGCATCTTTCTGCTCGCCACAGGTTTTAAAAGCAACTGAAATCGTTCATAAAACTATTGTACGTGGACATTATGTGTCTCATGCCATATTGTTCCGTTAATAAATAATTGTTTAATCTTGCCTGTAACTTCCAGAACAGTACATTTTTTTCAATCAAAAGTAGATAAGGACGTTAAATAGGGCTTTTACAAAGAGATTGCTTCGTAATGTCTTTTATAAATAAGTGACTGAATATTATATAAGTATTTTATTTCAGTTTATTACGTTATGATGTATGGGAGACTCGGCTTTCTCCGTGACACGGCTAAATTCGTGATAGCTTAAATAAAACTAATGCAAAATGTAACAAAATTGCAAAGTGTGTAATGGTAGATTTGAAGATGATCTATCTAGAGGAGTGGATACAATGTAAAAAAAAATAAAAAAAATAAAATTAAATTAATAAAATAAAATAAAAAATTAAAAAATCAAAATTATCTCTTAATATCACGAAATTAGCCGAGTCTCCCCTACATTTCTTTATAACGCGGTAAGTGGCGTGGGTCTAAAATTCCAAGTTAGAAAGAATGCCAAGTGTACTTAAGACCATACCGGAAATTTAAGCGTCATACTTGTATTATTGGTATATGCAAATGTACAAACAGTGTATTCTTTTATTAAACTATCGTAAATTGAAGAAAAAATAAGTAAGTCAAGTGTCATTTCCTTCGTCGCAAATAACAGCAGTTCAATTTTTCATTTGAAGTAATTTAATAGTTTTGATATAGTTTTAATACATCTATTAATTTTCATTCTACACATTACATGAGAAATGAAATGCAGTAAAGGCAAACAATATAGTTTAGTAGAAACATTACGACAATGCAACTGTAAAGCGAAAATAATTCATGAATTTCTACAAGAGACACAACCAAGAGGGCCTCGATTTACAAAGAATTCAAGAAATAAGCAAGAATGAAGAGGGAACATGTTATGAAAGATTTTAAGGATCTTGGAGGCCAACATTAGAAATGATGTTAGGTAACATCGAGAAAGATAAAATATTGATAGATGATTCTTGCTTAACGACAAGATGAATTGTCTCATTACTAACACTATGTCAAACGATAATTTAATAGTTATCAAGCGATGATTTTGGCAGAGTTTGATTGCGCACATGGTGTTATCCCGGATCCGATCATTTAGACGATCACAACTGGGCGATGGTCAACTCGACGACGGTCAATGGGCGATATTCAACTAGGCGACGGACAAAATAATAAATAAATAATACACCGATGATGGCCAACATGAAGACAATAAGTAGAAAACACATTTAACACATATTATAGTTGTAAGATATTCCTCGTAAATACTCTATACTATTCTGTCTAATATAATTCTTAACTTTGCTGAGAATTCTTTTGTCAACTTCTTCATACCGTTTGCGTTTACGTGATTGTTCATAACCACAGATATTTTGTTCATAATCTATGTCACGTTTTTTGAATCTTTCTTAATCTGTAAAAAATCCACAGGGTTGGATGAGACGAATTACTGCAAAAGCCTAACAGCAATGAAAAGCTTCAGCAAAAACGGATAAATATAAATAAATATTTTAATATATATGAACGCAAAAGCCGGGTAAATAAGATTAAAATAATAGACGCCTATTTTTCTAGGCTTTTTATAATATCAATTTTCTATTAACTTTGCACTGTTATTCATTTTCGATGACAAGAAATGATAATGTGAAAATTGGATCTAACTATTGAATCAATAAATTTTTTGCGATAAAAAGGTTTTAGATTATCTACAAATGTTTTAACTATATTAAAAAGAAATGTTTTCATTTTTTCCTTCTATGCTTTATGTGAGGAATATTTTAAATTGTTTGAATGTGTAAATGTAGTGATGCTGTATGTTGATTTAAGTATGTTGAATTTAGAATGGTGATTCTCCCACACAGATGGAAATTGGTATTTTTTTATTTAAATTTAAAGTAATTGACCATTCGAAGATAATTAAAATAATCATTTTATAAGTTCATATTTTTAATTTAAATATTAAAATTAAGTTTAATAATTTTGGTAAAATTTAAATTAAATGTATTTTTAATAATTAGATGACATTTTTATTATTTTAGGATTTATTGAAAGGGTCAAATTTATTATTTTTAATTAATATTAATTAATATATTTTAAAAAATGACTTAGAAAAATTGTTCGAATAATCATGATTAAAAAAAATAAGATAACCAATTAGAATGATGACAAACGATGAAAGACTTTCTGAGTCTTAATGACTCTAAATGTGATTGTAATAAAAGTTCAAACGCGACTTGACTAAATGTTATTAATACTTTATAATAAATTTATTTTGTTCTTAGAAACTATTTCATTGCAAAATGGAGTAGTAAAAATTTTTGTATGAAATTTTCTTTACTACAAAAGATTTAAATAGTTACTAATAACATAAAAAATTTAATAGTAATTTTACTTTCTCAAAAGATAACATAAAATTCTGTTGGTCAAGTAGAGTTCTGCTCACATTAAGTATGGATAAAAAAATTTTGATTCACTAGTTATTTTTACCTGTTTTGATTATCGAAATAAATAAGATTTTGTATGAGATTTTATATGATTCTGGATTGGGAATTTGTAATTTGATGTTTCCATATTATAGATTCATAAAAGTTCGTATATCCTATAATTTAACATTAATGACTGGTATTTTTAAGTAAAACTAATGCCATTATTTGTATCTTCGAATAATTGAATATTTTTTAAAAACTCATCACTTTCATCGAAATTCATGGGATTTAAATACAAGACTTCAGAAATAAATAAAATCACCATATCTCAAAATGGCATAACATAAAAGAAATCAGACAGCTAAAAATAAAATTTATAATTTCATAAATAATTCGAATATGGTTATTCAAAATAAAATTAAATAAGTAATTAAATTCACTAGGCAGTAAAGGATGACAGACAAACAAAAGCTAATGTTTCAGATAAAGCTTTTCATGCTCAATATAATCCATTCAATATTAGCCTCCATATTGGTTGGCCGGTAACATTCAGTAACAAAAATAACACATTCGCTCAGTGCTAGTCAATCAAATACCAAACAATATATTTCGTTTTGAATTTCTTCGTTCTTTCCTTATCGTTCACTAACTTATTAATTTCAGAGTCAAAATATAGGATTGAAAGGTAAATTTTGTTGGATAGAAAATAATATTTAGTTGGCCAATAGAGACAATAAGACACACAAACACTTCTTCATAAAACATTTAAATTTTTTTCCATTTACAGACAAAATTGATGTTTTTTTTTACATTTCTCAATTTACATATTTCATTTATTTGTTAAATAAATTTTATTTTTTATCGAAAAAAACTTTCTGACTAATCCTATCTATACAAAATAGAAATTACACCGATGAGATTAATGATTTACAAAATATATTTAATTCGATGAACATATGTAATTGTATACGTAAAATCAAACATACTTAATAGTTAAACAGAAATAGTAAACATTGTATCGATTTTACAACGTCTTTTCTGAACGTTTTTTTTATTTTGTGATGTCTGATAAATAACGACTCGATTAACTGTCTCTGGATGCGTATCAAAACTGTATCACATTTAACTCAATCGGAAAACGAGAAGAAAATAAACTAATGAAGTGAGTCAATATGAGTATTTGTCAAACTTTGCTCAAATAAAAAAAACAAATAAGTCATAAAATAACAAAATATCAAATACGTGTACCTACTGATGGCCCTGGTATCACCGAAATAATTTCGTTTAGGTCGCCATTTTTAAATTCGATTAAATTATGAAATTTAAATTTAAAATAAAATCGATTTAAAAATATATTGAATTATTTATAGATTTAATATTTTTTAAAATATAATTAACAGTAATTTACTCAAAACGCATACTAATCAAGTTTTCTTCATTTTATTATTCTATTATTATATTTTTTTTATTATATATTATATTTTCATTAGTTTTATTAACAATAAAAAAGACTTATGTTTCTATTTGAAAATTATTTTGGTTTAAAAATTAATTGTTAAGACTTTCTGACATTTATCTAATAAATTACTGAAACCAAAACGATTTGTTTATAAAGTTAATTTTATTACGTTAATTTGGTCTAATATTTTGATAATATAAGGGGGGGGTGAATTGTGCAGTTGCTTTTTATGGAGACAATAATTTTATACTTATAAAGAATTGCTAAAAAGTTGAGCGTCATTTCACATGCATAAACTAAAATATTTTAAATTCCTAAAAAAGTAATCTTATAATTAAACGTATTATTTCTCTTATTGTAAAACCTGATGGTACATGGGGACCCTTTCAGATGATATTTTCAATGTCGCTTTCCATTGTTGATAATTTTCCGTCAATTTATTAACAATATAAAGTGAATCTCTGCACCAAACAAACAATTATGATATATTAGATAAAAGTATTAATACACTTTTAACTCCTTTTCCTTTAATATTCAAAAAAAACATTTGAGGAAACAATACGTGTCTTCAGGCATGCCGCGTTTTACTTATTTATTTATTTAATAAGTCTTTCAATTAAAAAAAATATTACACATAAAATCCATTATGAAATTTTAACAATTCAAGATGTAATAACAAAAGTAAATTACTTTTACCATCAATTATAATCATTTTTAATAATCAAATACTATGATACATAGCGCTCACAGGGGGGGGGGCAAGGATGGGCCACATCCACCCCTGGTAAAAATATTTTTAAAAATGAAGAAAACAATTTACCGTATTTTCTTGAATAAACGGCGAGCTCTGTTATTAATATTTTATGTTTTATGTGAGAGCCGTTTAATCTAGGGTGCCTTTTATTTTTATCCTGTGAATATGTAGTCATAAAAATTGTATTTAATCTTTCTTTTAATTTTGATATAACATTCAATAAACCAGAGGAATTTATTTGCGACATTAAGGCTAAATTCGGACAAACAATAAAGAATGAGGACAGAATGGAAAAGATAATGTTGATACTGGACCTGGAAAGGTCTCCTCGATTGCTGGATAAAATTTCCAGGCATAGGGGTGTTTTCATGGCGAACAAATTTGATATTGAGTATACAAAACTAATAACTCAAAAGATTGTTACCAAAGGTGGACTCATAAATATGAAACCTATGAAGCAACTGATGTTTTTGGAAGTTAAAATAGAAGAAAGGATCAAGTACCTGTTCGACAATGGTATCATTCGAAGTTCAACTCCCCTAAGAATACACCATTAGTATGCGTGTGGAAGAAGGAAAGTGCAGACGTGACATTTTATTAAGCATTCCGATAGCTACATGAAATTACCGAAATATTAGGTTGGTCGAAAATTTTTTGAATCTTATCAAATTATTAAATAAACAATTACATTCCGTAAAATATTGTTATATGTTAAAATAAGATTTTCAGAAATTTAATGTAAAAAATTAATTTAAGTAAGAAATAAAATAAATTTTACGGTAGGGTTATTAAAAGATTTATGTAAAGATTTATTATAAAGTAAAAAAAGTTAATTTCAAATTTGATGAAAATATTTATTTGAAATAAAATAAAAAGTAATTTAAGTGTGATATTTTATTTGCGAAATAAAAGTAAAATAAACCATTTTGATAACTTTTAAATCAAAGTAAATTAAAAATGTGGTTATAATTTTTTTTGGAAAAAGTAATTATGATTTTTTACGGAAATTAAAATGGGAATTAAAAAATAATTGTAAAACCATTAACTCGACTTAAATAAAAAATGCGATTTTAATTATTTTTGGAAAATGTAATTGAGAAACAGATAAATTTAAATGTACCATAAAATTGAAAAATTAATAAAAGACGCAACAAAATATTTGTGACAAAATTTTAATTCACTATAATTTTTTATTAACCACTTCTGTGATTTGCCCGAATACCATTCGGGTAGGTATTTTGCTGACACAGTGATTTGCCCGAACTGGATTCGGGCAAATCATACACGAAACTTTTTATAGTGATTTGCCG
>MQRK01182744.1:49269-61301 GCA_001938485.1 Girardia tigrina | reverse complement strand
AACCGCGACCGTTGCTAAGGTGATCGCGGCCGTTGCCATGGCAACCGCGACCGTTGCCATGGTAACCGCGACCGTTGCCATGGCAACCACGGTAACTAATTACAACCCCTGGGGGGGGTGGTGGAGAACATACATTTTTCCCCTACTTTGGAAGGAAGGAAAAGGAAGTTGAGAATGGTCGGAATGAACGAAAAGACCAAAAAAAACTTTAGGACAATTTAACAATGAATTATTAGCCAGTATGACATCGGTTCTGATCAACGAAAGAAGAAGTCAAATGAAATTTATCGATGCTATGGTTTACCTAAAATATGGTTTACGCTTTTCACAGAAAAACAATAATTGGAAAAATATGATAAGAAAAATGTTCAAAACATAAGTCCTTATTTTATATTTAAATGTTAAATTCTGATAAAAAGCAGTAAATCAATATAAAATATAAAAATATTGATTAATATTAAATTGCTTTTAAATCTTATTTTATACTAAAAAAAGGCCAACGAAAATGTCTGATATTGAAGATGAAAATATGGAGGAAGAAGGATTACCCAACTTGGGAGTTCGTTATTAAATTACAGTAAAATGATTTTATCGTAATTAAACCAGACATATGTTGGTGAAAGAAATGAAAAAGAAGAGCGACACGGATTTGGAAAAGCCAGACTGCCTAATGGGGATGTTTATGAAGGTTTTTATAAGGAAGGAAAACGCGATGGAAATGGTACATATATGTTGGTTTTTAAAGGATAAAATGATCGGGAAAATGATATAATTTAAAATACGTAGATTTAAAAGTGGAGCTCGTTATATTGGTGAATATAAGGAAAACATAAAATGTGGAAAAGGAATTTTCTATTATTTAGACGGAAGTAAATATGAAGGTATCGTTAACATCTTTATGATGCTTTTTATAAGTATAAAAGGTGATTGGGCAAACGATGAAAGAAATGGCATAGGGAAATACTATTATATTAACGGAGATTATTACGAAGGAGAATGGCGAGATGGCAAAAGACACGGACAAGGAATTTACTTCTATGCAGTAAATGGTAGTAGATATGAGGGAGTATGGACTGAGGGAAAGATGGAAGGACACGGACAACTCGTGCATGCAAACCACAAATATATCGGATATTGGAAAGACAATGAAGTAAATTTGAATAATAATTTTATGATATTTAATCTATTTAAATGTTTACAAGGGCCTCTGTTTTTACTTTGTGTTTCTGCATCACATCTTTCAATTGGTTGCAGTAGACATCTGCTGTTATCAGCAAACCAGGTTTCATGAAATCATCATGGATTACACTTTCAACACACAACAAACACTCACCACCAGCTTCTTTTGATGAATGTTGTACTTTGAACTGTGATTCAGTGCTTAATTCGTGTCTTTCCAGCTTGCTTAAAGTTTGTGATTATCATATCAGATGTACTTCTTACCACAAATGACTATTCGATTCAAAAGTGATTACATTTATAACGAAAAGCATCACCAAACAAGCATCCAAAAGCTTTTGTTTCTGCTTTTTATTCACCTCATGTAGAATCCACTTATCCAACTTTTTCGCTTTACTAATTTGATCCATGTGATTCAATATTGTTTGCATTGTAACATCAAACGTTGGCTATATATCATGAGCACTTTGGGATTGATCAGACTCTATGATTGCCTTAAGGTCATAACTACCTACCAGTGTTCCTGGGCAACCCCGAGACTCATTATTGAGGTTAAAATTACCTTTCACGAATTTCTTAAACCAATTTGAGTCTGCCTGCTGCATAGTAGCATTGTATACGAACACGCTATTGATGTTTTATATGTTTTTTCTGATGCTTAGGTTCTACGTAGAAATTCGTACTTCCTAATAGTTTGAAACAAAAAAAAACTGAGCAACAAAATGTGAAGTAATTGTCAAATTATAAATATTTGAATTTATTGTAATCATGCCTACAAATTGCATACTTGATAACCTAATAAAATGTTTAATTTAATGATGATTATTATCAGCAAAGTCCGACAAATAATATTTTAAAACCTCACAAATTCAAATGTCATATTATTCAAAGTTTTGTAGCAGTTACAGATTCTTGAAAAACTTAGACTATGTATTTAGTACATTCTATATCGAAAAGGTTACAGTTGTGAATCCTTTTTTTTACTTCTTTAATTATTTCAAAATGTTTACTAAATATTTTCTTTTTAAAATAAATTGGTTTTAATTATGTAAACTTTTTAACTTACGATTTTTGTTTATTTTAATTATATACAGTTTTTTAAAAAATCATTTTTTTACTTTTTAGTTCCATAAATTTGAGAAGTGTTTGTGACGTTCTTTATTATTGTGAGGAATGTTTTGAATTGTGTGTTGATATTGTGCATGTTGTGTGTTGATTCGGATTATGCCTCTCCTACACAGATGGATGATTGATATTTTCTTTGATTCCCACTAAGTAAAAATAATTTAATTTTAAAGTAAAAAGATTTAAAATAATTTTTGAATGTATTATTTATTTTTTAATGTAATTTAAAATTTTAATATATTAATTTAATATGTTCTTTTTTAAAAATGTTTAGATTTAATTTCAACCAATTACATTCTTTATAATTAATAATTTTTATTAACAGATTTTCATTTATTGAAAATAATTAGTTTGAACTCAGAAATATATTGATCAAGAGAGATGTCAAATAGTGAATGCGCTTGCGATAATAATAAATGTTGCAAAACTCATATTGATGTTGTTAATAATTATAAAACAACTTTCAAACAAATTTTCCAACTATTTTCCTAATTAATAATTAATCCGCTGATCTCTATTTTCAAATATTTTTTCATATATTTATAATTTTAATGAAGTCAAAACAACATTCAACTTTTTTAAATTTATAAACAAAAATATTTATCAAAATAATTTCACATATATTAAAATTTTTTAAAAATTATTTAATGTTTAAATATGTTTTTTTTACTTTAATACTTTTATTCTGTTTTTATAATTTTGTTTTTCAACTGAAATCTTATATGTTGTTTTTTTTAATTTTGGGTTGTTTTTTTCAAAAACGATTTTTTAATATTTTACTATTTTAGAAATTTTGAAAATACGTTATATTTAATATTCAATCTTTTATTTTTTTAAATATTTAATCTTTTAATCATATCATTAAATTAATTCAAAAATAGAAAAAATATTTTCACAAATATTAATAAAAGTTTTTAAAAAAGAATGTTTTTTTCAATTCAAATTAATTTTTAAATTTTTCAATTTGATTTTAATTCAAAATAATATTTTTAAAACTATTTAAATTTGATCAGCGAACCAAAAATTAATTACCTCCTCATAATAAACTTGATGTAATTTTTATGTTTTACGTAGTTATTTAAGTTTTGTTAAAATTTTAAATTATAAATTTTTGTAAATTACTTGGTGAATTGAAAATTTTCACTAATTACTCATACATATAATTTAAATTGTAAACCTTGGAATTTTGAGTTTGGTCATCTTAATTATTATAAGATACATTTAGGAGGATGTCATCTGACACAACCAAGTTATTTCAAAACTAGAAGAGTAATATCAAAAGTAAAACAAATGCAGTAACATGTGTATAAATAAGAATTTAAACATAAACTGCGACTTGATTTTTATATTAAATGTCATTAGGTATTAATGATAATATAATTATTTTAAAATATAATCATTAAAAGTTTTACTTGAGAATTATTGTAATATAATAGAATAAATCGAATTATGGGAAATAAAATCCCAGTGAAAGATTCTCTGAATAAGAAAGGAATGAATGCAATGAAAATGTAACCGGAGACTTGGTTGAAGAGACCCCTCCATCATTTTTCATCATTAAATTATGTGTTGATTTCCAGTAATAATCGCTTGAAGATAATAATGATTATTTGAAAATTCGATTTCCAAAATTGCTTTAAAAATTAAAAAATACCAATAAATCTCTTTGGGAGAATCACATCCATAATTCTTTTGGATATTTTTTAATGAATTTATAACATTTAATAAATAATAATTGGTAAGGCAGTTTCGCGAGTCACTATTGATCAGACATCATAACCGGTTCATAAACGTTCAAAAGGGAAATAGTAAACCTGTCACAATGTTTAATAATTTTATTTGACATTGTGATAAGTCAATTATGTTTAAATTTGAATAATTAACTATATATTTTTGTTTATTATATTAGTGAAAATTTGTTTTTAGTTTTAAATGTATATTTAAAAAACCTTTTTAATTTTATATTATTTTCTTTAAATATTTGTATATTTATTATATACGTAATATTTTTAACAAAATTATGTTTTATTTAATTTTTAAAAAATATGTATGTTGGTATGAGAGCGGGCGCAGCATGGCTGCGGGTTTCCAGGGTTGGGAAATCAGAGGTTCCGGGGCAGGGAGGAGAGAAACATAACGTAATCTCACTTTTATCACCCTCGTTCCCTGACTCGCTTATTCGATCATTATCATCATCCGTATGTTTAAGTTCGTAAGAGTCAAGATCAAATCCATTTTTTTTCTGTGAATTGAATATGCATGGAACACTCCAGCAGTATATATTGAGCTAACTCTCATTGCGATAGTTGATCCATTCCGCAAATGTCTTTCAAGTGATTTGTTCATATATGAAACTGATTTTATCCAATTAAATTCATTATCATCGTCATTATCATCTTCACTATCTGAATGCGTAACGTGACGGTCCATACATTTTGAACCTTTGAAACAACGAACTTTTAATCTGTAATATTCACAAATTTCTCGAACATCATTCACAAAAAAATCATAAAAAAACTGGCTGCATAAATTATCATCGAGAACAATTTCACAAATTTAAATTGGCCAATCAAATTGGGCCACCAGACAAAATTTTGACCAATCACAATGGGTCAAATTAGGTCAAAATGACCTCACGCCGCATGGCATGAACTCGAATCTACTTGAATTTTATATTCAAATTGTTATTTTTCTTTTTTTGTTTTTTATTATCTTTTTATTTTTTTAACTTTTATTTAAAATATATTTAAAATTCTTTGAATATAATATAAAAAACAGTAAATTCGATTCATCAACAATCAGTATATGGAGTGTGCCACATCAAATAGATTAAATTATCTACTTTGACTGCAATCGATGATTTAGGTTCAAACGAATAAAATGCCCAATATTGTCCGTTTGTAATAATACAGTGCCATGTGGCCACAAGAACAATATCCAAATTTGGCTTGATACATGTCGATTGTTCATTGAACGAGTTTGCATATAAATCACGAGCCTTTTTAATTATTTGAAGAACATCTCCCTCATTAGTTTTTGACATTGTTGACGTTATAATACTGAATTCATCTAATGAATTATTTTTCCGAGCTTAATTCGAAGAAAATAAATGTCAATATTTAGTGCAAACTTGGTGAATTTTGTATATGATTTAGAAGCAATGATATTGTGCTAAATTTTCAATGATTTAATCATCGGATACAAGAAAAACAATATTTTTCCAGTATTATTTTTTATCAAAATAGGTTGAATCATTTTTGAACGAAATCCTCTTGATAGTTGTTTTCGGACTTATAAGCTCGTAATTCTTCAGCGGTTATCGTTCCCGATCCGTCTATGTCGATTTGACAATAGGCTCTTTTTTTACAATTATCAAATCTTTTAAATTTTCATTGTATATTTCCACAGCACCGTCCGAATGTTTGAAAGAAACTGAATCGTCACTAGACCGTTAATGCATTATTTGTGATAGAGGTATTCTTTGAATCAATGGTGATGTTGTTCAATCGACGGTCTGATCACCCCTCCCCCTTTTTACAATCAAACAATATATGTGAAGAATATTTTAAATTTGGTAAGTTTAAATTAGAATGATGAATTTTGTTTGAGTTTAGTATTTGGAAATGTGTTTCTCCCACCGAGATGGAAAATTGATATTTTGGATGTTCTCGATGAATAGTTATTAGAGCATAGTTTGCATTTTAAATTACTGTTGATGAATTTTAAATTTTTTGATATTTTAATATGATATTTTGATATTTTAAAATTTTAATAAAGTAAATAACTTTTAACTTATTTTTAAATTCATTAGAAAAATGTTTTTCTTTAAATTAAATCATTTTTAAAATTAAATTAATATTTTTTTAAAATTATTACCGAAATTATAAGTAGAATTTTTAAATAAAATCTGAAAATCATTTTAAATGAAAATTTGTTCGAATAATTGTTTATCATAAGACATTTTTATATTATTAGTTTTTTAATGTTGAAGTGAATTTAATATTTGGCATAATTATTAAACGTTAAATTGGGGTTTTTGAAATATATAGTTACTATATTTATTAGTATTTTATATTATCCAATCAGAATTCTGATAAAGAAAATTTCTGTTTGATACAGACGATTCAATTTGTTTTGAATGTTTAATAATTGTTCTCTCAATCGACGATCCACCTGATGATGTTCTGTCGAGAACGAAACGTGTAGTGAATTTTAATTAATTAAATTGTTACTTGCATGATATTTTCTCGTTGTTCACTTTGTTGAAACAATTAAAAAATAATAGTTGATTGCTATTAATAAAATGTTTTATTATTAATAAAATTCAATAAGGTATACTATAAACGACATGTCTATCTTTTTCGTTTGAGTCTACTACAATTTTTTAAAATGGAGAAGTCAAAATAATGTTTTTGTGAAAAAATAATTAACAATTACAAAAACATTATCGGAAATAACAAAAATCGTAAGTCCAACGAAACTAATCACTTGAGATATTTTTCCTAATGAGAGGAAACGAAAATTTCATTCGATATTCTTAATGAATTATGCAAATATTTATATTTTCTAATAATTTTATAAATTATTCATTCTTATTTAATGATGTGCATAGTGAACACTTTACAAACATGAATGTTTTCTATTCCATATCAGTGTCACTCCTTTGATTTTGAGGAGTAAAATTCGTGACATCCATTCATTAAATGTCGATATTATTTATTAATAACGAAAATTTGCAAAGTTATACTAAATTGTGTTTAGCAATATTATAAGTAAATAAGAGATAGAAATCGTCATTTATCAAATAAATTAGTATTTTATAAAAAAGTTTTCATAAAAAAATTCACGAAATTCCTTGTAGGAATCCTCCAAATTGTCATTATTCAAAATTGGTATTGACTTAACAATTTAACGATCTGCACGATTTTCGGTCGATTTCGTCTGCTTCCAAGCGTCTTTCGGCAAAGTTGATGTACCGACAGAACCCTCTCGATGCGGGCTATCCAGATTAACTATGTTCTTAAGTGCATTCACTCAGGTTCCTGTGCAATGTCACATTTCATAGCGTGACCGACAAACATACAAACAAACACACTTTTTAGACGAATATATTACGTTATATTTCTTTGACTGCCCTGAACTTTTTTCATATACTTTGCAAATAGTTTTTATCATTTCTGCAATAAAATCGCATGTGCAACAGGTATAAATATTTTTCATTTATTTAAGAAAGTGTATTTTTTCTAAACATTTAAAATGAATTAATAATTACAGATAATAGAAAAGGGTAAGTACGTATTCGGCCACGTCCATTGCCAACAAGATGGAATGATTAAAAAAGGAAAAAAGGTATGTTCAATAATATATTTTGTTAAAAACCATGTTTGAAAATGTTTGAACTGATATATGAAAATTATCCTTTCTATACAAACATATTACTGATTGAAGATTTCGGTCCTTAATCTTAACTTTGTTTTGTATAAAAACAATAGAAAGTTTCTTTAAATTGATAATTTTTTAATTAAAAAAAAGAGATACATCGAAATTTGTGTTATTAAAAATTTCAAAGTGATATCGAAATTTTAGTTAAATATAAGAATGAGGGTATAATAATAAAAAATAAATTTAACTCTTTATATAATTCAAAATATTTAATAAACCTTTTAGAAACCCTTTATGTATTTTAACTTCATTTTCAGAGATAATTTAATATAAAATAAAATTTTTAATTAGAATTTTATAAAAGAATTACGTGAGGCGGTATCTAAGGAGGGGGTATCGGGATCAATCCTTCCTCCCCGAAATATTTTCAAAAACTTAATTATTACGTGTATAATAGTGAAAATGCAGAAAACAAAACTTCATAAAATATTCATATTCATTCTATCATATTTCTATAAGCAATCGGAATTTTAAATTAAGAATCATTGTATATGTTCCTAAATTGAGAACAAATTAAAATTTTGCATTTCTAGAAAGAAGATGAAGAAAAGGAACCCGAAAAAAGATGGGAAGCCGAAAAGTTTGGTCCTATTAATGATGATATTCCACCAGTGTTTATAGATAGAGAAAAAATATAAGTCTCAGGTACAACTTTAATTAATAATAAAAATATTTAAATAAAATAAAAGAGCTTTTTTCTATTATTTCAAATCTAACAACTGTTAATGTATCAAATTTTTTAAAATATTACAACTATCTATAGACCATTCATATGTTTTGCAATGGAACGAGTTACTAGTAAATACAACTGCAGTAGTATATAAAATTTTGTCTTATTTATGATGATATTTCAGTAGTGTTTAGATCAAGAAAAATTCTAAGTTTCTGGTACAAATTTTGTAAATTACAAAATTAGGCAGCATGGGATTTGGTCACATTTATTAAAACATAAGTGATGATCTTCAGTTTATTACTTAAAGAGGATAAATAGCGCTATCAGAAGAGGACATGTAACCAAAGACATTTTTTCCATTTTTATATTTGCAACAGAACCTGGCTATAACACTGTAACTCGTCCTTTAAAGACGGTCTACCTTAAATAAACTATTGAGTAAATGAACTAACTAGCGATGCAGTTTGCAGCAGGGCGTCTGAAATTGAACATACAGCAATTATCTTATTGAGATATATGCGTTTAAACTGCTACCATCAGTTAGGGTTTTAGGTCAACTGTAGAGGTCGACAAGAGTGGAAATATAAAATAAGATGCAGATATTGAACACAATTTCATTTAATATGTTTAAAATAAAATTTTTCTTATAGATAAAATTATTATTATTATAAGAATTAAAAATTATTTTCTCTTTGTGTTCATATTATCTCTTTACTTTTTTAACAATAATAATTTTCGTTGTGATTATTATGATTATTTGTATTAAAACTTGCTTAGAGAGTTCTAAACATTTGTAGATCTAAATAAATATTTTCAACGAATCATGATCGAATAAATACTTTGTGTGAAAACAAAGTTGTGTATTGAGAATCGAGCATATCTTAAAACCTTTTGTGATTAAATAATTGAATTTGATAATTTATTTTCAAACTCAACATACTAAATTTTAGACTATATAATTAATGTCAAATTAGAAAAAAGAAATATAGTGAAATATAGTTAGGCATTTAATTACGACCCCGCCAATCATTTATATCATCACTACAAAAGCACACTGAAACATGCAAGGTGATTCATCCAATCATATTAAAGTGTTTTAGTTTAAGCGATATTTTATTAATTATTTTGACTTTATAACAATGAATATAACATAAATTAATGTATTGGTTTGCAAATCTAATTAGTTTAATGCAAAGGTGTTTGCACACGTTTGGGGATTTGCTACCCCTTCAGATACAGGATATTGGCGCATTTTATAAACCAAATATTCAAACTTGTAAAAAATGTGCGATTCATTTGTAGTATATTAGGTCAAGTTCTACAATGTTTTGAGTATTTATCTACTAGAAAGAAGAGATAATCTTAGTGGTACAACTCTTAATACACCGTTTAAACTTGGATACAGAAAATATGGTTAATAAAAGTTAATAAAATTCTTTATGGAAGTTATGGTATTTTTTTCTGTACTGAGGTGATCGTCCAAGACTATCAATTTTAAAGATTTCGATAAAATCGGTATTGTTGGGCATTTTAAATTTCAATTATTATTATATGAGTTATTGTTATTTATAATCCTTCTGTCATCACCTTCCTAGTCAAAGACAATCAAGACATTTCTTTGTTCTCACCAATTTGAATGACAATCTCTGAATTTTTTATTTGCCTATTGCTTAGCGCTATATATTCAGATATGCATATAAAAAGAAAATAATTAAACATTTAAAGAAAAAATTAAGTAAAAAAGTAATAAAAGAAATTAAGCCATTAACGAGTATGCCCGAGCAGAAACTCGGGTATGGATTACTGGCAAATTTGTGCAAGTCCGAGTCCAGTTCGGATGTCTAATATGTTTTTGCATTTCTTCTATGTAGCAACGAAATAGAAATGAGATATCTAATTGTATTAGTACATTAAGTATCAGAAATAAAAAAAATTATTTTTTTTGGAACGTTTAAAGGAAAAAATGCGCGTTAAGGGGTTAAAGTTAAATAAAACTCAAATAATTTAAATTAGATTAAAAAGAATTTAAATTCTGAGTGAAACTCAGTCTTTTAAATAATTGTATAAATGTCTCAATGAGTCATAAAGAGAGAGCCAGTATGTGTGTGAGATTGTGTGTTGGTCAGATTGTACCGAGAGAGAAAAATGAATAACTCAAAGCGAGTAACTGACTCAAGCAGTGAGTTTTTTTTCACAATTTAATTTTCTTTGGCACGATAAAGTTGTGAGCTCTCGATTTGAATTTGATTGTTAAAGTTGTACAAAAGCTCGAATTTGGTGATAGAAATTGACGAAAATTTTTTAATGAATATTGCATTTATCAAATCGAATAATATTTTGTTTTCTTTTTTGACTAAATTTGAATTTATTGAATCGCACATTTTAATTTTTTAAATCTATTTTTTAATGAAATTTTAAAAATCAAAATTTATTTGAGACGAAATTTTAAATAAACCGAAATAAAAAACGATAATAACGTATGATCAGTCTGAATAAGAATAATATCAAATGGGCCCAGCACGAAATGGTGAAGTCTAAAATAACCCGACCTTGTATTACTGCTACCACCGTCCAGTCTTCGAGGTGACCTGGGAATCGGCGGAGCAGGTTTTTTTGATAAACTAATTCTAAGACTGTGTCAAATAACTTTGAACATTTTCTCCATGAAGACACTGTCCTTTAATATTTTCAACTTTTAATACTTCAAATTTTTTTTCATTTTTATATTTCCAATTTTTAATTGATAATGACAAAAGATAATTTTTGATCTCAAAACAAGCACATCGATGAAAGATAATTGCTGTTGCATCAAACGATGAGAGTTTCCTACAATCTTTTTAATTAAACAGATTTTTATCAAAAAACAACTGATTTAATTTTCGAAATTATTTCTTTTTTTACTCAACTAATTTTGATATAAGTGATTTTCGATCGCTCCAATAAGTATTTCATGCTTTAATGACCGTCTTTCATTTTTGTGAGTCGCAATAGGAAAACTCTTTTATGTTGGGAATCGTTCAAATTTGATTGACTGTTTTAATAAATTCTTGTTTACTTTCGATCTAAATCGCCAAATATAAAACTTATTCCTACATATTGTTTATTTTGTTATTTAATTAGCGCATTTTAATCAGCTGAAATAATAAATTTAAAATATTTTATAGCAAATAAAAATTCAATATTTTAGCTCATAATATTTAATAATATACTTTTTTTATTATTATTTTATTATATGATTTTTATATTTTTTTTTGATTTTTATTCTTAAATTGGTCGATATAGTTGTTGATATTACAATAATTTCATTTGGGAAATAATAATTTCAATAAATATGTAAATTACAATAATAAAAAATGCTTTGAAAAATAATTTAATTTAATAAGTTATTTATTTAGACGTAAATGTTTAGAAAATTTATATTCTCATTATAATATATTATATTTTTATTAATTGTACCGCCATTTTATACCGAATGAGGTAAAAATTGCTACAATATTTTTAAATTTTACGTGAGTCTGTTGTGGTCACTTTTATAAAATTAAAAATAAAATAATCATTTATTAATTTCTATATATATATATATATATATATATATATATATATATATATATAT
>MQRK01182744.1:14953-49219 GCA_001938485.1 Girardia tigrina | reverse complement strand
ATATATATATATATATATATATATATATATGTATATATATAAATTTATTAAAATACTATATAAATTGTTTACTATAAAAATAAGTTTTGTTTTAATAATAACAAAAAAGAACGTTTTTTCCTTTCTTTGAAGTTTATCATAATACATTTTTATTTAAACAGTTTCGTCTTCGTATTTTTTGTTTAATAAATGGAAATCGAAATTAAAAGCAAAGTCGGTTCAGAATTACGTGGATTGCATATCAAGTCTTTAATTCACACATCTTTCGTGAATTTTAAGCACATTTTGAGAAAAAAAATAAAAAAAAGAAAAAAAAAAAATTATCGGAAATTGATTGTTTTGTGCAAAGGAAATTCAAAATCAAAAGGGAGAAGAAAATTTATCCCGACTGTAGACTGAATTTTGTTTACAATTCAACTAGGTATTCGAAAAGAAACTTTGAAAGGAAAAAAAATTTTAAGTTTATCTAACAAAATCAGAACCCAATTTTACAGCTTCTTCCTTGGTCTATCAATAGACATCAATTATAGTTGATAATATGTATCGCCATCGGTAATTATCATCATTGTTGATTGGTAAGCAAGAGCTCTTGTTAACTTTGTTAAAAATAACTTTCCTTTCAAAGTTTCTTTTCGAATACCTAGTTGAATTGTAAACAAAATTCAGTCTACATTCCGGATAAATTTTCCTCCCTTTTGATTTTGAATTTCCTTTCTTAAATTTTATAGGTATTTATCGGTAACTATTCCAAATTTTATTTGTCTTATTTATAATTAATAGTGTGGCAGCTATTTGAGAACACACAATATATGCGCGACACTTTTCTGTGTGTTAAAGTGAGTTTTTTCTCTTGCAGGGAGACATGACAGAACCTAATCTTACGCAAGAAATGAAGGAGCATACATTTATTCTCTTCTTGGCTGTAGGACACATCTATTCAGAAATTTCTGCATTCTTAAAAGTAGTTCCATCATTTGTATTCAAAGTTCGAAGGGAAATGGGAGCTGCAAAGGGTGATATGATGAAAGTTTCCTAAAGGACACAACATTGTTGATGTTCTAAAAGTATCAATTATTGACAGTATTGATTTTATTGCCACTGAATGTGGGATCATTGAAAAAAGTCGTCCTTTATCTATGCTTACATATTTATAGAACTGTATTATGTAATATGTTAAGAGAACTCACACATTTGACAAAACATTTATTACATTCACATTTCTTATCATCTTTATGATGATCAATAGTATTGCTTTCACTAGAATCCATTAATCAATTTTCAATATCTCCAATTATAATCTGAACTATACTTGATAAGATTATTTTATTAAAAAAATATTTAATTTAAATTTTATTGGCTGAAATAAAATATTTTTATAGTCATTTTTAAACGTTAATTTGATCTTAATTATTTAAAAATTTACAAAAATAAAATCAATAAACTTATTTAAAAGTTACAATTATAAAAATTAAAAATTTGAATATTAAATCTAAATTTAAATAAATTAGTTTCAGATAATAAGAATTAAAATATTAATCATCCATCTGATTAGGAGAGACACAATCCCAAATCAACACACAACATTTAAACATGCAAACACTACACAAAAACATCTACACACCAAATATTCCTCACATAATATATATTCTTTTATTCTCGCGTTTATCATTTGGTTTTCAAATAGCTGCTAGAACCTATATATTAAAATTATTGAAATATAAAAATCCGAAAATTTATGGCATTTTATTGACAACGCCGTATTAGTAAAATGTAGTTGATTAAAAACTAACGGATAAATCCTAATAGTATCAGTGATACTTTTGGAATAGTATTGAACTATTATTCCAAATTAGTAAAAATGATACTATTAGGATTAAAATAGTATCACTAAAATGTTATTGAAAAAATAAATAGATACTATTAGGAGTTATCTGTTAAAAAATAGAAACCTCCACTGTGTTGTCCCCCATGACGCGATGGAATATAATAAACACGGATTAAAACTGCGAAAATACAGAGATGCTTTATTATAATACATCTACAAAACAATTGCAAATGTAATACTGAATATTTCTTAATCTGGTCTTCCTACATTAAGATTATATTAATTAAGCAATATTCAGTGTTAGAATTGTTTTGTAGAAGTATTTTAATAAAGCATATCTATATTTTCGCAGCTTTAACTCGTGTTTCTTATATTCCATTGCGTCATGGGGGACAACGTCGTCGGGGTTTCAAATTTTATCAAATTGTAAATTCATGTATGTTACGCATAAAAAAACAAATTAACGATATAAGTTAGAATATTCAGATTTAAAACCAAATTGAATTTCATAATAAATTTGATTATTTTCAAAAAAACGACATCTAATACAAAAATATAAATTATTGCAATTAAAATTTCCTTTGATAAATTCGGAATTTGGTTAAATGAACAAAATTACTGATATTAAATATCGCTTTTTATCATAATACTCGTCATTCGATCCCCCGTCACTCACTCTAATCGGGTGGATTAAATTCATTTAATTTCTTTCAATCAAAATATTAATTTGATAATTAATCCTTACATAGGAATAATAAAATATAATCATTATCAAAAATATTATTCATTCTTTGATGAATTTGATATCAAAATTTTCCATAAAATAAAAACAATTTTTGTAAAATTTAATTTTAAAGATTTTTTTAAAATTATTTCAAATGTTTTAATTTTACATTTTTTATAGATCTAGATTCTGTTGGATTTAAAACATTTGATCCAGAACATCAAATGTTTCCAAAAAATGAATTATTCTAAAAATTAATTATTTAAACAATAAATAATATATTTTATTTCTAGTTTATTTATATATTATTTATAATTTATTTATACTTTATTCATATTTCATTTATATCTTATTTATCTTTTATTTATATTTTTTTAGTTAATTTAAAATTTATTCATAATCTATTTATAGTTTATTTATATTTGATTTATATTTGATTTATATTTCATAAATTTGAAAACTTTTCAATATTTATTTTTAATAAATTGTTAAGGGGACATCCCCCAGCAGCGCCTTTCATTAAAATCTAAAGTTAAATTTCAGCTATCATTTATCTTGTCATTTTTTGAAGATTTTCTGTTAGAGATTGATGTAATACTCAAAACCCCTGTTATCTGAATTCTATTTCCCCAATTCTTTTATAATAATTAAGTCATTTATTTTTTCTTTAGGAATTATGTACATTTTCGTTATTTTAACAGTATTTGATTTTTTTATTCTATTTTTTAATATGTGACTTAAATTGCAGCCAAAATAAAATTATATACAAGCTAATCTTTAAAGCTAGAAATTCAATATTCTATACATTCTTCTGAATATAAGAGAAATCTGTTTTCGGGGGGATGTCCCCCGGGGGATGTCTCATAAAAAGGGACATAAAGGGACAAGAGGGGGGAGTGGTCAAAATATGCTTATTTTTTATAGGGAGTCCTTAATGGATGCTCCCTAATCATTTTTAATTTTAAAACTTTTGTATTTATTTACTTTTATTTAAAACTTTCAAATTAAAAAAAAACTATTTTGGCAAAACCAGATTTAAATTAGCTCTAAATTCTCCATAATCAATCAAACTCAAAAATCAAATTTAATTAAAATAAATAAATTTGATTAAAATGCCAGTAAATACAATAATTAATAATATCAAAATTTCTTCCAGGAATCTTTTGAAAATCAAAGTACATTTCGATTTTAAGTCTATAAAAGATCATCAGATTAATCAGATAAAAAGTTTTATAGTTATAAAGAGATCTATATTTTGTAATATCACAAAACTTTGATGTTTAGAGTTATTTCATCTTTAAATCTCGAGTAGGTTCAGAACTTTTTATACATGTAAAGATCACAAAACATAATTTTTATGTAAATACTTTTGTTATTTATTTTTTATTGTGAGCTAAATATTCTCCCTAAAAATTTTATTTAAATAAAAAGGTGATAACAACCTTAATCAGTAAGGAGAAGTGTATTTTGGACAATATTTTCGTGGTTTATTATGGAATTTATGTTAATAATAATTATTATTTGTAAATATTTAATTTTATTGTTTTATTGATACAACCAATATTTCTTTTTAGTTTTAAACATAAATTTGGAGAGTACATATACTATCCATTAGGGAAATTTAAATCCACAACTTTTGAAAGATTTCTCAATTTTTTACACGATTAAGTCCTAATAATACTGATAAATTTTGATTAAATTTTGATCAAAATGTTTCCGACAGTCTCCAGGTTGCTTCAGATACTTTCCGGAAATAGCAGTCATGGTGTTCTTGGTCATGCTGGGCATTATTCATTAGGCTAATTTTGAATTTGCATAATTCTTTCTAAACACAGTTTTATTTCTTTTATTTCAAAATAACTATCAGACAAAACTTTGTCGATAACAAAAAACAATAATAAACAGTGACAAATCTTTCTATTTGCAGTAAGGATAAGTCGAAATTCTTTCAGTAACAAAATAACAATCAAATCAGTGATAAACTTTCAATTACGTAATCTAATAAATAAGTAAAATTAAATTTCCCTTTTGATTCATGTCCCAACGTCATTAGTTGACCAATCAGAGCGAGCCGATTGATTCGTGAATTTTATTTGGGTGGCTGGAATAAGAAGTCTTTGTCTGGATTTGAATTGAAATGAGATTAATTCAGTTTTATTTAATTTATATTATAAGTTTTATTTCACTTAATTCAATGCTTATTTTTTATTTAATTTATTTTAAATTAATTGTTTCATATTATTATTTATATTTATTGTACATATTTCAAAAGATTAGTTTTCTGTTTTATAGAAGGGCTTTGAGCAACATTATGAACGGCAGTTCTTCGAATCATAATTGATAAGAAACTACAACCCATTAATTAATAATACAAATGTACCAAATATGGCCATCTCAATTCTCAATTTTTATTTAAAAAAACTTTTTTGGCCATTAACATACATTAACATCCTGAAGAATTCAATATTTACTGATAAACTCTCCAAATAATTAACACTTTATTATCTTATATATTACCTTATAATTGCTGATGATGAAAAATGAATTCCGAAACATGTATAATAATAAATTTCTTAAAAAAGCCTAATCTCAAATATTTTTCAAAAATATTTATTACTATTATTATTAATAAACTTCAATCCGGATGAAAATTAAGAAAAGCAAAACTCATCTATTGAAAAATGTATTTATTGACAATATATTTCGATGGATCAACCGTCATCTTCAGGTCACTGATTGATAACTAATTCACCTGTATAAAAATGCAAAATTCGATTTTTGAAAGACTTTGTTTTATTGGATTAATAATTATTCGTCTTTCATAAAATTAATGTTGGACCTTGTTTTCGTCTGATATCAGAAATCTGTATCAATCATTTTTTTCCGCAAGAGATTTGTCTATTTTGAACGGATCAGACAGAAATGATTATCAAATATTATAAACATTTCCACTGGAGCGTTTGACAATAAAATGACTCTTTAATCTAAGGAAAATAATCATTTCTTGATAACAAAACGAGTTATGCAGTAGATTTTACATTCAAAAAGTTCTGCCAAGATTTTCTGCTCTTCGTTTTAAATTATTTGATAGAATCTTGTGAAATATCTGAATGTGAGCTGAATGTTCCCCACAAAGAATCCACTTTTTTTCTTGAAACATAATTTTGATGTAGCTTTGAGAATCATTTTGTTTCACAAAGACTATTTTAAGGGTTCCCCTGGAACATAGGATGGAGGTTACTGTTAGAAGACCTTTCACCTCGACAGCTAATAGAGAAGTTTTGTTCGGCTAGCAAATATTCGATCAATCCAACTTTTATCATTATTTTCCGCATCAGAGAATTTAAAATTTAATCTTAAATTCAAATTTCATACGTTTCTTGAGAATCTGCAATTATTTTAGAAGGTTTATCAATGGATAAGCGAAAAAAAACCAAAATTTTAGAAGAAATATAGGGGCTGAGTAAAGAAAAACTAGTTTGAAATAACCTCATACAAAACGTCATTCCAGGATTTGAAGCAAGCTTTGAAAATAGGACAAATATTAAGTCTCCAGCCTTTAAAGAAGCCGTTAATCCTAGATACGGTCGCTAGTTTTGACAGCATAGGTGTAGTATTGTCCCAGATAGGATAATCAGGAAGAGAAGAGAACATTGGATTACACACATTGTCAGCACATGAAACAAGTTATTAAATAATTGAAAAGGAACTCTTGTCAATATTCTATATTTATCGACTCTTTAATTACTGCTTACATGAAAAAATGATAAAAAGTGAACAGATCACAAAGCAATAACCTTCATTCTTAGGAGATTATGATTAGAAAATTCAAATATTAAAATTGAATCTAATAACAATAAAAAATTGAAAATTTAATTTTCTAAATTAAATATTATCATAAAGAAATCTTTAACAAAATGTTCAATCGTCAATCCCAAAATTTTCAAAATGAACAAACTAATTCCAAACCAACTGGCAAGAATAAATCAAATGATTCTTATATTATAATCAAAGATCACATCTTCTATCCATAACCATCAAGATCATACTGTTTCCGGTCTATTAGACAACAAATAACCTTTAATTAATTACACTTAAAAAATCATCTTTTTATTCCATTTCTAGTTTCTACTACAGCCTCAGAAAAAGTTTAAAGATTTTTCAATTTTTTCATTTTTCTTGATACATCTGTTACTTTTACAGTCCAAATATGTTTATAACTATCCCAACGTGTATAATATTTCAAAATGCATGTCTCTAAAGGAATTACTTTGATT
Organism: Girardia tigrina; assembly: GCA_001938485.1. Lineage (NCBI taxonomy): Eukaryota > Metazoa > Platyhelminthes > Tricladida > Dugesiidae > Girardia > Girardia tigrina. The sequence continues at coordinate 42,393 of MQRK01182744.1, read as the reverse complement.
TAAGAATAAAAAAAAATTATAAATGAATTAAGAAAAATGAAAAAATTGAAAAATCCATATTTTTTTCCAAGACTGTATATTACGTACTTGAATTCCTATGAAAGGTAAACTGTTGGTAACTACTTAGGTACCCCAATAAATGCGCTAAAAGGGTTTGCATACTTAATGAGTAACTTTTTAAAAACTGTTATATAATGGACGCCAACAGTTAAACTGCTTCCAGGGAAACTCCTTTTGTGATGTTCAAAATAATTTGTCGAGATTTTTCAACACTGTTTACAGTACGTTAACGTATATTTGATTTGATTTTTTAGATTCATTCTTAGAAATGTCTGGATGCATGTGTGATCAGTAATATTCAGTACTGTTTCATTAGCTTTTTTCCTCAGTCTTCCGGCACACTCTCGTTTGACACATCTCAATGAAGATGATCCATCTCGCTTTCGCTTGTCACAACGATATCTATACCCCTCGTAAAGCATTAGGACCTTTCCTTACTATGACTTAATGATATTCAAAGTTAATATATTTGTTGTAGTTATTTAAAACAAATTTATTTTTATATTTATAAATTTATACATTTTTAAAATTTATATTTCAAAAATATTTTTAGTTTCAACGAATTAATAATAAAAACAATCCATTTTTAGTGCATATACCGTCACGATTTGTTGTTGCATTTTTTTGTAATTCGATTGTGCATTTCGTTTTGAAATTTTATTTAAATAAATCATAATTTTCCGGTTCGAAAATCGCCTCCATCTGTAAATCGTGCTCTTGCGGCACATCAAAGAAAATATTTTCACGATAACTCAATAATCCTCATTTGATTGATTTAATTGGTTTTTGTGGCACAATAATTTTGTCAGATAAAAGAGTGAGATCGATCGGAACATTCAATTTCTTTATCAACATTCGAATAACGTCGAGATTGTTGTTTTGCGGATTTATTGGGTTCCAAATTGATGTGACAATCGTGAATCACTTTTTTATCACACACGGTGGAAAGCATAGTTTCGTACTCGGATTCAACGTTTTACTAGTCACAAATTGTCTTTGCTCGCGATTTCCGCTTTCGACACATTCGTGTAAATCAGCTCGTTTTGCAGAGTTTCACTGATTTGATATTCAAGTTTTTGTCGCCGAGTTATCACTTTATTCGGAAAACACGCTATTTCAAATCGACGATGATTTCTATCGGTTTTTACGGTTAGTTTCACATCGAAAACATTTGTAAATCGCTTTTGATTTGTCGGAGAAAATAATCTCATGAGAAAATGCTAATTCTAATTATTAATGATATTCAAAAATTGAAAACGCGAAATTAAATCACAACTGTTTATTTTTGATTATTTAAACAAATTACATTTTGATGATTTTTTTCCAGAAACAACAATTTAATTTTTTAATTATAACTATCAAATAATTATATATATATATATATATATATATATATATATATATATATATAAAGATTTTCTTTACTTTACTTTAATAAAAAAATTAAAAATATGTATATATATATATACTTAATATATACTCAATATATACTTATATATTTGATCAATTCTTAACACGACAATTTATTATAACTCCCCCTTCATTATTTCCCGATCATCCATCAATTATTCCATTATTTCGGTAGTAAAAAATTATATTTGTAAAATTCTTTATTCAATTTTTATTTTTACGATTTAAATAAAATTTATTGGTCCACAAAAGCTGATCACTCAATTCTCTAACATTTATTATTATTATTAATATTATTATTATTATTTTATTTCATATAAAAATCTTCATATTACAGATGATTATTAATAAAAACTTTACAGAATTGACGTTCTTTTAAGAATTTATTGTTATTGAAAATAAAGTTTTTTCAATTGTTCTTTATTTTGTATATAAATAAAGTCAAAGAATCAACGAATCCTTTAGTGGGAGTGTCACATTAGGTTTAATGATCACACTTCCGACCATTTCCTTGGCGTTTTCAGCGCCTCCCAGAATGTGCAAGGGAGTAGAATCAATTTGTATACATTCAGCACAGAATTTCTAATAATTATCATCATAATAATCATAACAATCATTATAGTCATACTGTAACATTTATGTTATCAATATCTGTTTTATGGAACACAGTTGATTTGTCTGGATTCTTTAGCTTTATTCTCGATGCCTCAATGTTCACGGATTGGTTTTGTTTAGCCTGTTTCAGTTTCTCATGGTTGGACGTTCTTTCCACGAATTCTTGGAAGTGTTGAATATTCTTTTCCTTTTGTCTATGATTTTCTCTTAACTATTATATCAATTAATTCTTGGTAAAATAAACAATTCTCATTTTAATATTTATCAATTTTGATTTAAAACCGTTATTACTATACATAGATCCATCCCATTTTATTAAGGCTTATTTTAAACAATTTTTACAAAGAATTTTTAGTGACAATATATTTGAGACAATTATATTGTCGTGATACATCATTTAACTTAACAAATTACTGATTCTAAACACTAAACCCTTACAAATAGCATTACCCCCAAAATACACTGCTTTGTTGATCTATCTGCATAGCTTGAAGGTTACAGATTATATCACCAAACAATTATGTACCGGATTAAAAACACCGGAATTCAACACAGAAATCGTTAAAAGGAAATATGTGAAATTAGGTTAAAAGATCAAGGACGCCATTGTTTGAAAAGCTTTGGAGTTTTAAATCAAAAACTTTCCGGTACATGCTCAGACAAGAGTAATGATACTGGGGAAAAACGAACTCAATTGTTATAAAAAAATACCCCGAATATGAGACCTAATAGGAAAATAAGCAAAATTATACTAAAAAACAATAAAAAATCATTTAGGATCACAAAATTTAACTGCATGAAAGCCTAAAATGCTGGAGGATAAATCAAGATGCACATAATAAGGGACTAGACGAAGCCTAGTTCAGACAAGCCTCAAATTAAAAATGTAGTAAATCATTTTCGGCGTCATTTAATATTAGTTCGTCAAGTATGAAATTTGTAGAACTAATATCAGAGTTAATTGATAATTTACCAATACAAATATTTATGTCATTCATCAAAGTATGCGCCCATATTATCGACACTTTTGCTATTTGAGCGGCAGCTTGTTGAGGCTATTTGAATAAAAATGTGGTTGGCGAGAATCTATAAATTACTGGAAGACCATTTTTAATACATCTTCGAAATAGAATTTCTTTCCTACCAAAAATTTGTTTAAATTGACGAAGAAATAATAGTCAGAAGGGACTAGGTCTAGTGAGTATGGGGGATAATGCAGACGTTCCGACTCAAGTATCTGCCATTCATCACAAGTGACGATTCGATTCAAAAGTGATTAAATTTATAACGAGAAAGCATCATCAAGCAAGCATTCAAATGCTTTTGTTTCTGGTTTCCATTCAACTCATGAGGAAATCCATTTATCTAAATTTTTTACTTTACCAATTTAAGACTAATAATTCAATATTGTTTGCTTTGTAACAGCAAACGTTAGCGATCAATCATGAGCACATTGCGATGGATCCTACTCCACGGTTACTTTATGTTCGTCATTGTCTACCTTCGTTCCTGAGCGACTGCGAGACTCATTATTGAGGTTTAAATTACCTTTCACGAATCGCTGATTTTGAGGTTCTACATAGGAACTCGTACTTCATAATAGATCATATTTCAACCTTATCTATTTTTTAAAATATTATTAAAACAAGTTATCGATAATTTTAATTAATTTTTATTTATGTGTTCAATAGCCAAGATATGTAGCGATCAAAGTAATAACTGAGCAACAAAATGTTATGTCATTGTGAAATTATAACTACTTGAATTTATTGTAATCATGCCTACAAATTTCATACTTGAGAATCTGATAGTCACAATGCAAGGAAGACTTGCGATCTACCATTGCCACTTTCAACTGATTATGTTGATTTAATCCGCATAAGAAGCTATGGAACTTTATCGTTTACGTCAACGTGTTAGTAATATTTTCACCTATACATACGACTCTGTTTTCATATAAAATTCATATAAAATCTTGACGAAATTATGAATACAACAGCACAATAATTAGAAGAATGAACCAATGTAAAATATTTTATTACAGTTAAGAAGAATGGCCTCAAATCACAAATAATAATCCTAATGTTACTTTAAATGTCACATCTTTTTTACGATGTTGTTAGAATATTATTACTTATCTACTTGGCCACTGCAGGACTGATAAACTGGTCGAAAGGAAACCTAGGCATCTTTTTGGATCAAGCACTTTTTTAAACTTACCTCATTATTGTGATATTTTGTTTCGAAAAAGTCGTTTCCCATAAGGGAATCATATAAATGAAACGCAATTACTAGTTATATTGCTAAATATACGTATATGTATCTCACAAACTCTCTACAAGATATCCCTCTAAGTAACACATCCTTACCATGATCATTAATTAAAGCGTGCTCCAAGTACAAATAAACACAGAATTTAAAAATTTCATAAAAAAACAAACTTGATTATAAAATTCTATTTCTTCCATCTTTTCCTGAGAGTTCATAGCTTCAACTAATTCTTCTTGTATTTTGCAAACTCGAAGTCCTTCTTGCTCAATACAACGGGAAATCCATTCTAAGGCTTCAACATCCGGCGAAATTGGTCTAATATTTTCTCCTGCAAGTTCTTTCTGTATTTCCATCCATACTTCACCCATCTGAGACAAAAATTATTTTTGAGTTTTACCTTAAAATAAGCTGTAAAACCTTAAATTCCAAGTAGCTCTCAATAATAGTCAAAGTAACATGATCTTCGATCCTTAATCCAGGATGATCCAAGTATCCCAAACGCGAGAGAAGAGAATATATATTGGATCTGAGACTTTCACTTACTTCAAGAATCGATCGACTGGGTTGATCTGCTGGTAAACTAGGAACAACCAAATCTTTTTTCTGTTCTGATCCCATTAATGGACTGTCAATATCTAAAGTTTTAAATCCGAAAATATTCCAAATGTATTATTAATCAACCTAATAAATTGGAATATTCCCCTCGTTCAACATCAATTCGAATTTCTTCTTCTCGCCATATTCTACAAAGTAGATGAGCAATATTAGTCTGGACTTGAGTGTCTTTTATGGATAATAGATTCTGATCTTTGTCTTTAAGCATCGTACCCCGCCATGCACTTAAATGACTTAATGCTTTGGCATTCTCACTTAAATCTACTAGACAGCCAAGTACTTGCGGATATAATTCACTGGGTAAGATCTAGTTTTATCTTTAAAAATATTCGTTACAATAAATGCGGAAATACTTCAAGCATATCTAGAATCATAAATGTCCCATCTTGATCGAGGAATATGTGCTCGGTGGCATAACAACCGATGATACAAGCCCAAATCGCATCAATGACAGCGATGATCAACTTCTGCCAACCGTTGGACTCAGCCGGATTCGGCTCATACGAAACTAATTGATCTTGAAAACTTTTCTTTGAAAGTTTAAAACAGTTCTTCAAAAATCCTATACAAACATTGACACCATCTTGGCCAAATAATTCTTTCCTAAATAAAAAATAGATTATTATGTTAAACATTGTTTCATTAGTGATATAAAAATAAGATCTTTATTTCTGAAATTTGGGATTTATACTTTTGTGCTAATACCCCCCTCCAGACTCAAACATTGGCAGCAGATCGTGGTTGCCGCAATTGGCCGACCACCAGTGTTTGGACATCGTTATTTGATGTAAGGTGTATTATTTTTAACTATAATAAATATAATTATTTTTTATGTAATAATATCTATAAAAATTCGGGATACCCTCCGTCCTTTATTGCGATATGGGGGAAGCGATTGTTAGGGCCAAAATTAACTGTGATTATTAAGTCCGGTGATTTGTGTTATAATAATTCCAGGAAGCAGGCGGCATTTTCAACAGATCAATTCTTGAACTATAACGCTGATCAACGTGACGCCTCTATGGCGAGTGATTCTACAGTGATAGATTATCTGACATAATTACGTATACACATGGCGAAACTCGGATGCTTATGATCAACTTTTAATTTCAAGTAAAAGCACCTCAAGAGCAGAATGTAGGAGATGCCAGGAGTAACACCGCATTTCATGCAATTGGTCCTTGGAAGGAATCATAAGGATTTTTAGACGAAACAGCAGAAAGATGTGTTTGAATTTTCGATTTATTTGTGTGAGTTAATCGCCAGGAACGTAGGAGCATATGGGTTGATGTTCAGTGAATATAGCGGTAAAGACAATCCACTGAAGTCGATAGTGTTCCGAGTGGAGGACCAGGTGTTTAGTGACATAGACAAGGGAGTAAAGTTTCAGAAACGAAACTAGACAGTGTTATTTCTGCCAATTGAATAGTCCGACGTCAATGTTGCGAAGTCAATGCTGGGTATGGGTAGTGAAATGGTCAATAATAATGAGATTGTCGCGAGACCTGTGGTCATGCTAGAGTCGTATCTAAAAAAAGTTCACCAAAAAGAGATTGGTTTTTAAATATCAAGTAAACTGTGAGAACGATGATGTTTTGGGTGATGAATGCCTCGTTGAAGATAGTCAATTTCTTTACTGCAGTCATATTGTTAAAGTAAAGATCCAAGACAGAGAAAGGATTCTCGCGAACCAGCAGAGATTAGTATTTGCTGGCAAACAATTGGAAGATGGACAGGAATTGAGTTACTTCAACAACCAGAAGGACGTAACTGTACAGTTGTTACTGAGACCAAAAAGAGGCATGGATATAGATGATTTAGAGAAAACATTTCCGGTAGATCTAAGGAGTAAACGGTTCGAGATAGTACTTCTCACTAGATTCAGAAATGAATTATTTGATACAGAGGCAAGTGAAGAGAAAATACGAAGACAACGACCAGTACGAAGAAAAGTACCTGAAAGTACTGGAGAATTTAGAGTCACTGAAAGATATTGGGACCAAACTTGGTAAGTTAGACGAGATATTCGAAATCAAAGAGGATTTGAGAGTAATGGAAATGAAGGTCGAGAAGTTGGGGCTTTTAATTCTACGGAAAGAAGCATTTAGTAAAATAAACTTTTTGTGACTTTAATCTTCGTATTTATTGGATCTATTAAGTATCTCTTATCAAAGCTTTAACGAATAGAGTAATTATCATAAAGTAAATAGATAAAATTATAAATAATATAAAGTCATCACTAGATAGACATATAATTAGAAACTAACCGATGAGGATCTCTTTCACACAACGCCGCAAGAATAAAAAGCATATCACACTGAATTTCTAAGTCAATGGCACTATTTGAATCGTTGTTTTTTATGACATTGTTAAGGATATCTATAAACAAACTGATACAACCTTCATCAACAAATTCCTAAAGAAAATGCAATCAATTTATTCTATACCCATAATAAAGTTGTTCAACCTGATTAACTATTTCATCGTTAGCACGGACGATACGTAATATCAATCTCATACAATAACGCATCTGAGCTAATTTATTACCACGACCGCCAGCAGCATGAAAACTATTTCCATTTCCAGAAAAACTGACTGAAATAATGAACATGAAATATAATTATAAAATAATTAGACATTATCGAAATATGATTGTCAAAAGAAGGTAATTACTATCGTCATTGATGCACCATTCAACAAGCATCAGTAACCGATTGACTCCACAGAGGTCTTGAAATTTCGAAAGCATTTTTGGAATAAGAGTTGTTAACGATGATAATGCAAGGAGCTGAAGTTCTTCTTGATAAGCTGGTTTCCAAACACTTGGAGCTGGTTGACTTAGCTTTGAATATTTAGATTCTGTGGTTTTTGACATTCTACTTTCGGTATTAGACATGGGATGAATGTTGGTAAATAATGCCAGCATTAATTGACCTTCCTCGTAAATCTTAACATATATACCAGATCAAAATGTTTCTAAATGATAATCATCAAAAAACAATAAAGATCATTAAATATGCATTAAATCTACAGTTATTTTAATATTTTTTCTAACATAACATTTTTACTTCTTTTCAAACAAATGTGTACGACCGGACCCTTAAAAATAGCATATGGTCGAAGATTTGAACTTAAAAATATTTCATGTTTATGAAAGCAGTTTGATTAATAATTAATGAAGTAAATAAACGAAAAACTATTAAATGGATATTTTAATGTGACGGCAACATTGATGACATAGGTAAAGTGTGCAAGACCATGTAGTAAAGGAAGAAAGGTCTGTGAAGAAGATAATAAGGGTCTCATAATTTTTTTTGTAACATAAAATAGACCAAAAATAGACCAATTTGATCAATTATTTGCTATATTCGCCAGCCATATACCGAATCCAGATCCGGATCCCTTGGAAAATCAGATAATCCCACCAAACTACATCTTCATTCTCCGAACAGTCTGAGATTCCAGAATTGACCGCCTATTATATATTTAGCTGCCCCACTTTTATGTATTTATCTTGTTTTTAGACAAAATTCGAAAGATTCCCGTTCTAATTTTATACATATTATTCGTCTACAGTGTGATTATTCCCTCGTGTAAATACATGTTTTGTTCTTTCACGAATTATAATAATTATATTAATGCACTTTAATTAGTTTATTATTTATATTACTTTACCTTTAATTATTATTTAAAGGACTTGATATAAGGGAGCATCCATCAAGGACGTCCTATAAAAAATAAGCATACTTTGATCCCTCCCCTCTTGTCCCTTTATGTCCCTTTTTATAAGACACCCCCCCGGGTGACATCCCCTAGGACTTGTATTTCACATGTCCCCGTGAACGAATGCGGCTGAAGATGGTATTTTCACATCCTCAGTATTCTAATAATAAAGGAGTGTAGGGTTGTAGGAGGCTGCAACTCTACTAAGAGAATTGGGAAAATTGAATTCAGATAACAGGGGTTTTGAGTATTACATCAATCTCTAACAGAAAATCTTACAAAAATGACAAGATAAACGATAGCTGAAATTTATCTTTAGATTTTAATGAAAGGCGCAGCTGGAGGATGTCCCATTAACAATTGGACCCCCCTCCATATTGTCCCCAAATGTCCCCCTTGTGGTTACCCCCTCCCCCCCTTAGAAGGGGACGTCCTTAATGGATGCTCCCTAAGGAAGTTCGCCAATTCGCATTTGTTGGTTAAATTCATTATAGATTTATCAATATATAAAATGTATTAATGTCAGACTGAGATCTGTGTGATCACTCAGTGATCGGATCACTTGATCTTAAAGTTAATATTCAAGCAAATTTATCGAAAAATTCAGAATTATAATTTTAATTAAGTAATTGCATTAATAAATAAGTGACAATTATATAAATTATTTATATAATAAATTTAAGACATTAACAGATGATGGTGGTGTCCACCATTAGGCTAACCAAGCATTTCAGAATTGTAAGGGGTTTTTGTGACTTAAATTTTTGAATAATTAATTTGTAATATCATATTTATAATTAAATAATTTCAAATGATTTATTTATATAAATTTAAAAAAAATATTTCGGATTAATAATAAAAATTGTAATTAAAATTTAATTTATTAGAATTTGACTTTTTGGGAAATAAATAAGTAGTAATAAGTAATAAATAAATAAGTAATAATTTTTTAAAAAAAACATTTGATTATAGTTATTTTTTTGAATACAAATTTTGAGTTACAATTACTTGTTATAAATATTAAAATTTTTATTTAAAACCTAATTTTATTTACAATGTTTGTTACTCACATTGTAAATAAAATTAGGTTTTAAATAAAAATTTTAATATTTATAACAAGTAATTGTAACTCAAAATTTGTATTAAAAAAATAACTATAATCAAATATTTTTTTTAAAAAAATTGAGTTGTAAAACAAAAAAAATCATAATGTTTATTTAAAATTGAAATAGTATCAATTTGTATTAAAAGAATAATTATAATTGAATGTTTAACCAATTAACGATGAATAAAATATTAAGAAATTTAATTTTAACAGTAGATGTACCATTCAAATATTATAAAAGATCTAAAATTATATTTAAGTTAACTGGTTTTAGATAAATAATATTGAAATAACAATATTTAAATAATTTTAGATTACTAAAAATTGTTGCAAAATACGTTTAAAAATGACTTAAAATAAAACAGTTATTATTTGGATTTTTATAATGTATTTTGAATATTTTTATAAAATAATAAAATCGTAATATATAAATTAACGTAATCAAAAAATAAATTCAATTTTAATTAACGTTTTAATAAATAAGTTATCAGTATTATTATCAGTATTATCCAGTATTTTTATGTATAATTAATCTGGTCAAAAAAAGAAAACAAAAGAAAAGTCCCTCAAAAAATGTTTAAATAATTGTTATTGTTATGGAAATAAAATTTGGTGTTAATGAAATATAATTTTGATCAAGAACCCAACAAGAATAATTAAAAAATCAGGAAAATATAAGGTTTTTTGAGGTTTATAATTTCTGATTCTTCAGTGTCTCACAAACCTGATGCTTCAATGGTTGTCAGGAGTATTGCCAATGTTTGAATATGGAGACTTGAGGTACTACAAGAAAAAATCAAAAATAAAAGTTATCCGGTTAAAATAGCGACACTAGTGACTTTAATAGCTAAATTAAAAATTATTTAAATTATAAGCATAATATTAAAATTTTGAGTACTGAATTTATTTAGGTTGAAGAAGTAGAAGAGATGCAGACAATCCAGTTTTCCAGATTGAAATTTGGAATGTACGAACAAGACAAGAAGAGGGACATATAATATTACACCCATATTTTACAAAACAGAGATTTTTTTCAACAAATAAAAAATGCACTCGTGAATACAAGAATTACTGAAGTACAGGACTGCTTCTCCTGAAAGATGAAATAGAGTTTTTGCTGTTAAATTATAAATCCTGCAAAATAAACTGTCAAGGTAACGATAGTATTTCTGATCTTTGGGAGAGGTTTTTTAACCAATTCGGAAAACTGTGACAATGTTATCAAGGACATTCTTGTAAAATTTGAAGAACTAGTAAAGTTGAAAATCCGCTAACAAAATGCGGGCGAAAATCGTGCCTGAATAACGTACGTACAGAACATACTTATTCGGAAATTCACAGCTGATCTAACACAGAATACATTCAAGACAGCCTGAAAATGATATATTAATCCCCACTCAATTCCGAAAATCCTGCACATAAAGGAATTCAAAGCTCATAAAATTCAGATGTTCTTTGAGTTAAATGAGTCGGATTTAATACTGTGTAGTTTGTTCTGTGTCCGTGCTTTGATCTAGACACAGCTGACTAACATTTTCTGAAAAAAACTCTAGATAACCTTTGCGGCCGATATACATGTTAATGGGTACGCAAAAAAACAAAGCATGAAGTTTAGGGGAAAAAAATCTATAGATACGAATTATTTCGGAAAGACACTTTACTCGGATTACGTTTTAAAATTAGCTGCAATAAATGTACAAAAATAATCTTTTTCAAAGACAAGCATAGTGTGCATATATGGACCCTAACTTCAAAACAATATATATCACTGCTTAATGATCAAGTTCTCCCTCAAACGACTCAATCCGTCTCAGCCCAGTTTCAACTTCCTCTCGTTTTACAATTAAAGTAAGCAATTGGCTTGTAAAAAACTTTCCAGAAAATCGAATTTCATGTTTAACAGAATTACGTTGACTCGTCAGATGTATAGTTTTATCCAGTTGTGACTATTTTGTGTGGGGTACATTGAAGGATAAGACTTGTTCCAAAAGATAACCCTTAACAATAGAAAAACTAAAATACTAAAATTTCCTATAAAGTTCTTTAAAATGACCATGACACCTTTAAAGATTCTTCTAAAATTTCATTAAATTATGCATAGAATGTGCTAAAAATAATGGAAGACATTCTTAACCTTTTCAATCATTAATTAAGGCTAATTCCAATTCGTAATGTACGTGGTGTGCTCAATAAGTCGTGAGACTAATATAGAAATAATAATAGTAAAAATTGATACAGACATATTTAAACATCAATATATACAGGTTAAGAAAATTTATTTTTTAATAATCTATTATTGTGTAAGTCAATTTTTGCGAATATTCTTAACATGCCACTGGAAACTATTCAATACCGTAGCGCTATTCGCCTTCTCTTTCTGAAAGGAAAAATAAAGTAGAGGTTCTTTCTGAACTGAAAGATGTTTACCAACAAGAGTGGTCTTCCACAGAAACAATTTATCGTTGGTTCAATTAATATCAGAGTGGAAAAACCTCCGTGGTGGACGAAGAAAGATCTGGAAGACCCTTGGTAATTGATGAAAAACTAGCGCAAAATCTGCAGATAATCGTGCAAAACGAGAGAATAATAACGACAAGAGAGCGCACAACTAGTCTAAATGTGAGCAAAAGCACTCTGAATACTCTCATCAATGAAAGTGGTATTCGAAAACTATGTTCCTTTTTTTACCACGCTTCTTAGCGGTGGAAATGTGACAACGACGTTTGGTTGGAATTCTTCTTGGAGAATCTACAGATCAGGATCAATGTTAGAGACAGTTTCATTAATAATATCATCACTGTGGACGAGACACCATTATCCCTTCATGTCTACGAATCTAAAAGAGAGTCGCAAGAATGGAAACCACCAAGAGAAAGCAGCTCACTGAAAATGCGGTCCTTAACTTGCGACCAAAAGGCTCTCATGCTGTCTGTGTTTTGGGATGCTAATGGCATTATTATGCCTGACTTTACTGAATCCGGCGTGAATTTCAATAGTTCTTACTATTCCACCATCCCGTAGAAAGCAAGGAATGCACGACGCAAGAGCTGAGTGTGATCTCTTTTTTATAGGATAATGCTCCGACCCACACTTGCACCGTTTCCATAGCCACAATTGAGCGTTGCGAGCTCAATTTACTCTTGCATCCACTATACAGCCACGAATTTTCCTGTTTAACCATATTAGGAAGCATTTGCGTGGCCAGGCGTTTGCCAACAAACATGATTTGAGCGCCGCTGTGGAGAGTTTTCTGGGAGAAAAGCCTCCAGAATTCTTCAAAAATGTCTTCAAAAACCTCGTTATTCGCTGAGAAAATTGTGTCGATGCAAAAGGAAATTATGCTTGTGTTGATATCTTAAGTCTTTCTACATTAGTCTCACGACATATTGGGTGCACTACGTATGTTTTTGCACGTATATATGATGTTTGTTTGTACAATTCAAATTTACGGATAAAATTGATGGGTACAATTTTTGAAAATCTTTTAGACTTAAATAATTTCAAAATATAAAAATCTGGCTATTGCGTTGGTACAACAAGGTCAAAATCAATACAATTTAGTATTGATATTAAGTCAATATTAATCTGAAGTCAGAAAAATAAAAACATTCGTGTTCTTTTTTGCAGATTTTTTTTCTTCAATTTTAATTGTCAAAGTATATTATCACATTTCTCTCTTTATCTTACCCAAGGGGGAAAATGTTTGGACATCACTAATGTATATTAGTAATATAAAGAAATAACTTACTGGAATAACCGAATTATTATGACTTAGAACAACAAGTACATTGATCAAAAGTTTTTTCAATTCAAAATCTTCATGATTAAGAGCCATTTTCAAGTTTTTGACGAGAGGATTGTGACTTTTAACTACACAAGAAAATGAATAGCAAATTATATTTTAAATCCAACCTTCTTGAAATGTTGCCAATAACGTGAGCTGTTTGACGAACCCAGTTTCCACGAATGGTGCATTTGGATTTAGCTGGGCTAACAAAGTCGCTAATACTAAAATATCATTCCTCAATTGCCGATCATAGGAAGAGTATCCTTTTGATAACTGATCAATAAAACTATCCCTCAGCCAACAAATGAATTCCTTAGAAATAGAATTTAGAAAAATTATGAATTAGAAATCACAGTAGGGTCGGCTCATGGAACAAATCATATACAAAAATACTGATAAAGTCTAAAGTTGATTGAAATTGAATGACGATTGAATCTTATCAAATGAAATTATTTTCCCTAGCAACTTAGTTATAAATACATCATTTGTTAACAAAAATTATTTACAAAAATACATTTTGAAGCGCATTATAAGGTCCTGGAAGACTTTTTCTAAGAGTTCTGGTCGCTCTTGGGTAAAGAAATTTGAAGCTGTATCTTTAAACTACTTCTAGTAGAAAAATGATAGTCTCTGAGTACCCTCTTAAATTGACTTGAGATAATAACTGAACGGTGATAAATTAAAGCTGTACAGAGTGTGGGATGACAAAGTGAGTTGACAATTGTCAATTGCGGGTATTTGAAAGCCGACAGATGTGAATTTGTTCACTGTTGTCAAAATAGTACTCTTCAGACTCAAATCTTCTTTCTCGGCTTTATGATCTGTTGAACAAGTACCTGTGAGACAAACACCCACCTAAGCAAAGTCGGTGAGGATCATAACTATTGAATACTAAAAAGGAGTAAACATGAAAACTTTTTGAAAAAATGTCTATGGTTACAATATTCTGGAAGAAGGGATGTCAAACACCTTCAAAGAAATTCGAGTCCTTCTGGCTGTAAATCAATCACTGATCATGTATACCCACGATTAAAATTGCAAAATAAAGCAGGAACAATTTTCTGATTCCATTGGCAGAAAATAATGATAGTAGACATTTAAAAGTATTGTTAGTTTACTCTGTACGATTTGTTTCAGCTTCTCTGATATTTTGTCTGCAATTTCACATGGTGTGACGGCTTTTTCTTTTTCAAAAACAAAAGGTCGACCATCATTTGACAGTACTCATAGATCAAATTTCTTCACCATAAATAGAACTCAATTCGATTTCTATCTCTTAAAATTCGGATCTAAATTATTATAACTAATTTAATAAATGATGCTTCTTTTTAACTTGTTTTTTCAAATAATTTTCGTTTGAATAATTGAATTATGATTTCTACGTTATACTCACTTCTTACTGAATACACTACGTAAATTCAACATTCCTGCTGACTCACGATCTCATTCTTCTCAGTCTTCCTCAAACACAGAAAACAAATATCGTTCCTTATTCGTCTGACAGTCAGATTTTTGAAAGACATCAACAGATAAAAAAACATGCATTGACAAAGTTAAATAAATCTTATACTAGGGTATCAAAATATTTGAATGTTATGTATCATATTGATATTGAAAGAAGATATAATATTTATACCATGAAATAATACCAACTTATTTGACAAATATATGGCACCATAATCACTCCTTATACCCAACTTTTTCAAAGCTATTTTGTACAATATCGATATTGAGTCAGATTCTTGGAAGTAAAGAATTACCTAAATTCAATTTCAACATCATCGGGTCCCCGAAAATTACAAAAACGGCAAAAGGAAGTAATTGATAGGAGAAAAATAAAATCTGATGGAGCTAAGTCTAAATTAGGAGCGGGTAGGCCTTCAAATCAAGTACCAAATATTGTATATTTCGTTTCGTTAACGCTACACTAATGAAGAAGCATTGTTTTGTTGAAAATAGCTGGCTCACAACATCGCAAACACGTTGCAGGAGTTGTGGATGTAATTCAACATTGATTAAATATTTATTTTGAAGAAAATCAAAATGCCCCACATCTTCGAAGTTCTACCCAAGCACATAAGAAATCATTCACGTTTAGTAACAGATGTAGCTAGTTCACCAGGATCTAACAATTTATTTTCCATCTTTGGATTATAAAAATATATTCTATTTTCGACATATGTCACTATTCGCCTCTAAAACGATCACCTCAAGGATGTGTATACTCACCGTCTGAAGAGATCAACATACTTTTCGCTTGTTGAGGGGCAAAACAGCCGTTGATTTTACCATTATTTTGCAAATAAAGGTGGATGGGTGACTTTGAAAAACCCAGCTCTGATGATAGTAGTCGAAAACGTTTTGATGGATCTGCTTCAACATCTTCAAGAAACATATAGTGTGATGTTTAGTTGATCTTTGAGACTGGTGTCCCGATTAAAATTTTTGGAACCAATTACACGCTTTACGATCAGTGATTACTTCCCCTTGTTTCGACTTCACATATTTCTCGGGCTGCAGCCGTTTGCATCTTTATTCCAATAATGGCGTAAAAGAACTTAAATTACAATTTTCTCATTGCTTATTTCTATAATCTTAAAAAATATTTGTTTTATATATTAATTTTATATATTTATTTTATATTAAAATGTCATCAATTTATTAATTTGATTACAACTCGAGTTTTATGACTTTTTTATCAATACAGTGTAAGCCGCTTAATAGGACCACATTTGTCCCAAGCTCAACTGGTCCTATTAACCGACTGGTCCCATTAAGCGAAGTGGTGTTATTTTTTGACAAAGTACACTTTTCGAGTTGCTACAAGAGGGAAGTTGGTGGTGACGATTTCAGCAGCCAGTCTGCAACCCTCCCCATTGTGCTCTAGCAAGATTGATGTCGAGTTAGGTGACACACAAACATGCGTACCTGGGATGGTAAGTGTATTGGGCTACCGCCACTAACTGTACGTTTGCTTGCAGGACACTTCCTCTTGCTGTGTCCTGTGTGTGTGCTACAAATGTAGCAGGTGCTCTCTGCAGCTAAAGAGATAAGATCAAATACAGTAAATACAAATTCAGTCATGACCTGCTTCTTTGTTACATGTGTATGTGTATGTATCGGGGTGGGTGTATGACCTACGCTAAAAACACGTTTTTCATGACTTTCATGTTGTTTGAAGGGTCAAACAGTTTCATGAGTGATTCCATTAACCGACTTTTACTGGTTCTATTAAGCGGCTGCTTTAATATTCGAAATATAGGAAATGATTCGGTCCCACAGAATTTGGTCCTATTAAGTGGCTGGACCTATTAACCAGTGGTCCTATTAAGCGGCTTTCACTGTACAACGTAAATCTTGTTAATTACATATACATTTGCATATCAACATTTAAATTGTATTGGTTAAATCTACATTACTCTATTATGAGTCCATTATTTTTCTTTGCCAAAAATACATTCTTAAGAAACTGTAAATTAAAAAGAATATATTTCAATTAAATCTTTTCCCTATCTTTTTTTCAGATTTTCTTCACTGCACTTATTAGAAAGACTTTGATTTAAACTTCTTAATAAAATTGTAAAATAATTTATTCCAGCCAACCCAAATCAGAAAAAAATACAATTTGACTTAGTTGATCGACAATCATGTCGTGATCCCCGTTCTCCATGATATTCCAAGTAATGTTAACAGAACGAAAAAGTAAATTACTGACAAAATCCGAGTTACCAAAAGAACAAAAGATGTATTTCATACTGTTTACTCCGAGGATTTTGTCACAACATCCTTCTGAATAAAAATTAAAGAAATTCAATCTGAAGAGAATCAATCAAAATATGCATATCTTTAATTCTAAATCATTTCTGGTCCAAAATGTTTAACTAAAAACAAACAAAACAATTTATATTACATATTAAGAGAGGGAAAAATTTTATTATGTTTGCCTGATATTTTTATCAATAGTCATACGAAAAATTATTTCTTCTGTAAAAAGCGCGTTCTTTAAGGAAACTCAAAAGTAGGATCTGTTTATAAACAACATATTTAATATCCATAATTATCATAAGGAATGTCGTGTATTCATTTGAGAAACCGAACAAAATAACGAGTAATAAATTATAGAAAAAAGTATTTCAAAGTAATTTTATTAAACCATAACTGCATGCGTATTAATTTACAAAAGTGAGTAGATTCATAACTTTTATTTAAAAATTAAACAGTTCGTCCGATCCCCAGGTTGCCTTGAAGACCAGACGGAGGTAGCGACAGAGTGGCAGAGTCGGATTTGAAATTCGGGGATTTTGCGTTCATGTAATTTTATTTTTGAGATTAAATGTTCAGTCATCTAACAGTAATTTTTTATCTGATTCAATAAAATTCGTAATAATAAATTTAAAATAACTTCCATAAATTTAGTTTTAAATAAATCAAAATTGGACAAAATCTCAAATAATCAGAAAATTAGTGTTCAATAAATTTTAATTAAATACTCGAATGATTTTCAATCAAAATCCCGACAAAATTTCACTTCGAAATTTTCAATAAATTTATAACTGACATGTCTGGCTCCAGGCTCGCTCTGATTGGTTAACCAATTAGAGCGAGTTAGTTCAATTACTCACCAATCAGTGGTATAAAATAAACAATCGTTACACATAGTAGCCAAAATCGAAAAATCATTGAGTTATATAACTCATTAAATGAATGAAACAATCCAGAAACTAGTAAATCAAAAAAATTAAATTTTTTTATCAATTCTTTATGCAGAGAGAACCTACTTTGCCAACAAAGATTTTAAAATTTAAAAATTTGATTTAAAAAATTTTAACTAAAAAAACACATTAAAAATTAATATAAACTACTTATAATTTATAAGTAGATATCTTTCAATTAATATTGTTCGGGAACTCCGAATTTTTCGTTTTTTCCCATTTTGGGATCTTAAAAAGTTTTTTCGATCAAATTTTTACATAATCATTAATTGACATCGAAAATGAGTAAGTGTGCAAAGTTTGAAGAAAATCGATTGAGTAAAAGGCCTTCAAAAATAGGTTTTTAATTCCATGGATACATATATATACCTATATAGAAAGTAAGCTAATACAAAGAATGGAAAAAGAGGTCTTTGTTCGGGTTTTTAAATTTGCAACCATGATCTTTTTTAATTTTAATTTAATCATATTTTTATATATATTTATGTATCTATGGCAATAAAAAAATAAATATTTCAGTGATTATCATTCAATTAATAGCAGCAGAGAGAGAAATGTTTTCAATATAAATAATGATAACTGTAAAAGAGCTAACTGAAAACGTGTTTCAATTAACTCCTTTAACGTAAAACAATAAAGATAAATATGTATATATACTTTTATTTTTACAGAATATAAATAAACATATATAACAAAAAAATCACATACGAGAGAGAACGGCACAGGTAAATCTCGATTTAGATTTGTTGTCAAAAATTAACTTCGTCTGCTTATGATGTTTATATACTGTTCCTCAGATGAGAATTTTGGCGAGGTAAAATTGACGATTCGAGAACTATTTGGAATTATTGAAATATTTTCTCTCGATCAGATCGTTCTAACTGAATATTTAGTTGATGTCGACTGAATAACAGATTCTGACGGATCTGTGATGAGGGACAAAAGAATCTTTTTTGGGAAATTTTCTAGAGGATATTTTTTTATTTTCTTTTTTAATCAATTTTGGATACGATTTTGTTCGGATCGAGGTCTTAAGACTTCTTTAAATATTTATCGGTTATTTCAATATTTTTAATACAACGAATAAATGTCCAAGAATTTGGGATAGATTAGTAAATCCACTTGGACTAACAATGATTTGATAACTAACGATATTCCGGATTTAATTTCCAAATTTTAATTTTTCAATAATAAATAATCAATTTTTAATTATTATATATAATTCCTTATATCTAATTATTATAAAATAATTGACTGGGTCACTACAATAACAAATAATATTATAATAAATATTTATTCCGAAACAAAGTCGTTTTGAAAAATTATTTCCTACCACATGTATTTAAAATGTATTTCAGAATTATAATTCGTTGAGAATATTATAAATTCACCTTTTGACTTTTTTATATTTTCTTTCAGTGATTTGTTAGAAGACATTTCAGTTGGTTTCATTACTCAAAATAAAAAAAATGTTTCAAAATAAATGGAAAATTTATGATAAAGGATATTTGAAAATAAATAAATAAATAATTTTCGCTTGAAGTCTCCGAAATCTTTTGACTTACTTGAATTTTGTGTCAGCAATTCAAGGAGGTTGAACAATGCCAATTTTATTTCCACGGCATCTCCAATAATGGAAATGGTCTGCAGTTAATGAATTTTATTTATATTTTTATTAAAAAAATAATATAAAAATAACTTGAACCAATGTTTCAGCTAAATCACTCTCTTCGATCACTGATCTCGTATAAGGCAGATCATTCTGTTCCAGACCTTATCATTTAATGTTATATTAAGAAAGGTTGTGTAAAAATATGTAAAGAAAAAAACAAAAATAAGTAAAAGATTTCTTTTCAGTCTAAAATCATGAAAACATTTTTGAAAATTGTAATTTAATAATTGATCAAAATTTAATTTCTAACGTATTTATATCCTCCGTGTTCCGAATATTTTGTAAATAAACATAAATCTACGACATTTTTTCGTTTAAAATTATCACAAAAAAAATTTAAAAAATATAAATTATTAATTTAAATTTTAAAATAGCTCCGAGGAACGTGAAAAATATTTTATCTTGATTTTAATTAGAGTTAAAGTCGATAAGATTGTAATTTGTGACACATTAAATAGCAATCTCAATAAAAAGTTAAATGATGTAAATAAAATTAAATCAACAAGTAAAATAATAAAAGTAAAATTCGTAAAATATACAAAAGCCCATTGCACTCACCATCAATTGAGGGGACAAGTGGCTTCTTGGTGTAAAGATCATAGATTGATCTGCAAATCTGAAGACGTATATCAATATTCTCTAGTCGTAACGAGTATCCTGTGTGGCAATAGAACTTGATCAATGAAAACAATAGATAATTATATCTTACCCAATTGAGACAGAAGGTCGACATAAATTTTATGATAAATCAAAACGTCAGAAGATTTTTCTTTCAAGAATGGTTTCGAACAAATTTTAACCAGATCAATAAACGGATCGAGATAAAATTGGGGCAAAATTAAAATTCTGTCTGCGCAAATATTCAACAGTCGACTGACGTTGAGAGCGTCTCCCATCACCTGTATTTTATGTTCATTTTGCTTTCGGAATCAGTGTATATTTCAACAAATTACGTTGATTCATGTAAAATGATCGAATATTAGAGAACGAATTTTCGTTCTAAAATTTGAGTACTATAAATTGAGATCGATTTACAGTGATTTAGATCTGAGGGTTGAAAAATATTAAGAATATTTCACAAAAATGCTCAAAACGTGCGTGTCCGGTGATTCTTCTAACAGCCCTTTGTAAAACAGTTACAAAAAACTATTTTCAAAACTTCGAGTGAGAGTGATTGTTGGTTTTCAAAGAAGAAGGCGAAATTCTTTTTCAAAAATCTGTTTTTCAAATTTGTTTTTCTCTCTCTGTTCCAAAATAATGTTTACGTTTAGCATAAATCCGATTATCACTGTTTTTGTGAATATTAAGTTTTAATAATTTTCTGTATTGTAAACGTTCTATTTCAGGGGTGGGCAAACGATCGATCGCGAGCTGTTTGATAGTAGATCGCAGACGTTTTTCAGATAAATTTAATAACTTAAAGAATTTTCTATAATTAGAAAATCAGATTAAACTTACATGTCAATGCAACATCGAAAAGTTTTGTTCTGAAATAGACAATAATTATTCAGAATTTGAGAGACGATTTTCAAATCTTTGTTGTTTTCAAACTATTTTTGAATTTATTTCCTTTCCATGTGGAGAATATGATATCGAGGATATATCATCCAATGTAGCTCATATTTTCCAATTAAATATATCAGATGTAGAGCCGGAAGTTTTAACAATAAAATCAGATAAAATTTTGAAATCACAAGCAAATGAATTTTTTGAAGTTTGTACCAGACGAAAAAACTCCATTATTGAGATCAATAGCATCAAGAATATTTACATGCTTTGGTTCCGCTTATTTATGCGAAGCAGCATTTTTGCAAATGAAAATAATCAAATAGCAAAATTATTTTCATTTCACAAATCTGACTGATTACCACTTGATGACTTTATCTTTTTTTTTTGATGACTAACTTTACAAGATTGCGATGAAATGTAATGTCATGCATCAACATCCAAAATTAATGACACTTACTTTGTACAATAATTATGTAATTTTTTTATAATAAAATTAATAACCATACTGTGTTATGTTTTCTTATTTCTGAAAATGATTGAACAAAGAAAAAAATACACGAAAATGCTCCAGTCGCATATCAAAAGAGTACAATGTATGTATTCTTCTTGTTTCAAATCTTTTGCGGAACAGAGAGAACTAAGAAGACACACCAAAAACGTACATACGGTCATGACGCCGCAGCATCAGATTGGTGACAAACCTTTCCAATGTCCCATGGAAAATTGTCACAAGACATATAAAACGGATGGATGGTTAAAGCGACATTTATTGATCGATCACCGAACCCAAGGCAGTACCAGTGGTACTACTGCTTCACAAAATAAAGCAAATGAAGGATGTACAAAATCTTCGAACGTGATCGCAATGCATGATGTGTCAGTGCCACTCAATGGTACCGCGGAGACGGACCCAGGAGTGATTCCAAGGGTGGTTCTCGACTTTCGGTTAAGTAATACAAATGATGTGGGGATATTTCTGTGTCCCTTTACTCATTATACGAAAAGTATTTACGCAGCCAAAGCTCTACAGAATCACGGTACGATGTATCATGACTGGTCCTTTCTGACTGGGAAACCGAAGCGTGTCCGTGCACTGAAACCTCGCATTCTTGCATCTAAAGCCGTGCGAGAAAGTCAGTAGGCTCTGTATTGTCTATTTCTGATTTCTACCTGATACAGAGTCTATGACTCAATACCCAGTACGCCAATGCTGGTACTATAGTCTATACAATACTCAGTTATCCGTTCAGTCGGGGGAGGCTTATTTTTTTCTGAAAAAGTCGATCGCAGTTAAATATTAAAAATTTTAGTCGATCATGCAACGTTTAAGTGTGCCCACCCCTGTTCTATTTAATCTGGACCAACAAAAATATCCATAGCTACAGATCAGACTTTTTCTTGAAAAATACGTCAAGAACATTAATTTAAATTGGAAACGTTAACGTTATTTTTTAACAAAAAGTCATGATAATATGTAACCATTATTTTGGAACAGAAAGAGTATTTTAAACGATCATTTTTTATATGAAACATCGCAAGTTTGATGTTTTTTCACAATATCTGAGACTTACGAATCCATTTTGTGAATGTTTGATGAGCTTTCGAAGAGCTAAACTGTGTCTCTCATAAAGTGTCGACTAATTATTGATTTTTTATTCTCAATACAAACAAAAACCTTTCATTTAAACTTACAGAATGGGGATGAATTAATAACCGAATCACTTTTTCTAAGTCTACATACTTTTTCTTCTAAAATTACAAATCATAGTTTATCGGTCAATATTTTCAGGTATAAATGGTTTCAAATTCCTACAGATTTTTAGATACATATTGTAGCAAATAATACACATTTAACAGGCGCAAGACAGTTAGGCACAGAATAAATAAATGATAATATTTAGGTAATAGTAAAATCATTGGTAAAAAGAACAAAAATAAATATCTACGTTTCATTGACTTTCATAAAAACATTGAGTTTCACATTGTTATATGTACATTAGTAAATAATTTTTTTATTTTTTTATTTTATTAATCTTATCATTTTTTTCTCATAATAACTTTTTTTATTTTTACTATTTTTAATTTTTACCAATTTTTTCAATTAAATCATGTTTTTCTGTCTCGTTTATTTATAGTTTCTTTTCTTTTTATCAATTTTTTCAATCATTTTTCCTTTAATTTTCGATTTTTCTTATCTTTATCATTTGATCATTTTTCATGTTGGGCGTCCAAATAATGACGGGACAAGAGCTTGTCCAATGTTTAGTCCAAAAACATGGTCTGTTTACAAAAGCACCTTGGAAAGAGAAGATAAGACAAACAATTATACAGAAGCTACTCATAGACGTCTTCAAGTACAATTTGGAATTGATCATCCTACTATTTGGAAATTCATAGATGGTTTAAAAAGGATCCAAAAAATGAATGATTAGATATCTGATGAGCGAATCATAAGAATCGTCTTGTCTTACAATGAACGTGAAATAATTGAATATCTCAGAGGGCAAATTAATTTCTATTAATTTAGGATAAATATGTATAGTTTTAAAAAAACGTATATTGAATTATCAAGAAATAAAAACGATTGTGTGAATTTATATGCAAAATTTCTAGAAACCTTTTTCTGTTATATTCTGTAAATATACTTTTTTAATACAATGGCTTCTTATTTTTTCAAAACTGATTTTATCCTATCACCTAAATATTATCATTTAATTTTTCTGGGCCCAGTTGTTTTGCTCCTAGTTGTTCTTGGAATTGATCATCCTACAATATGGAAGTTCATAGATTGTTTAAAAAGAATCCTAAAAATTAATGATCAAATAGTTAAATAGTTTAATGCAATATCTTCTATTTTTTTATGAATGTATTATCATTTATTTTATTAATTATCATTTAAATTTTTGCGCCCAATTGTCCGGTTTCAGTTTCCACCAAATATTATTATTACATATATTTATATATACATATATAATAAAAACAATAAATAATTTTTTAAAAAATTTAATTCCCTACGTTACTAAAACTAAATAACTTCCTTCAACAAAAATATAATTATTATTTTTTTAATGTATTTATAAAATATACTCAGTATAAAGGCTTGAATTAAACATTATTATTAAACATTTAAATTTATATTACTATTAAAATATCTACAAAATTCCCTTTATGTGTCTTGTGATATTAACATCAAGACCAGTATTTTTGTATTTTTTAATAAAATCCGCAGCATTTTCTCTTAATCTTCTGTGTTGATATTCTAACTAGCTGATGTGATTACAATCCTTCAGAAAACTTGAGGCTTAAATCTGAAGAATCTCTAAATGTTATAGAAACTTCGTTATTTTCACCAAGTCAAGTAACAAATCTTGAAAAGTTAATTTTGTAATTGAATCATTAGAGTCAGTTCCAAAATTATAAGTACATATATATATAAAATATATATTTTTTTAATCTGTGATTCGATCCAATTATACCTGTAATAAATTACAAATAGTACCTGTATAATTTCATCTTCTTTAAAAAGCGAATAATGAACTATCGGAACTTGTTTATCTTTAATTCTAAATTCATTTAGAGTGACAACATTATTTTCTACAACAGCCATTTTAGAAATAAACAGTGGAGAAATTTGTAGAAAATAATTTTATATAAAATTAGAAAAAAGAATATTTCAAAAATGTGCCGCTAATTGCCATGGTTGATTAATTATTTAAACAAATTCAAACAAGATTTTTTTTACAATTCTTTTTTTTCAATTTAACGAAATTTATTAAAATATTTGAGTTCAAAAAAAGTGTTTTGTGTTTTTTAAAAATTATTTCTTTTGTTATTATTTATTTAATGTTGTTTTTTCTTCAGTTACCAATTTTCAATTATAATTTATCAGATATAATTTATCAAAACATAAAATTTATTAAGTGCAAAGTCCGAATAAATTTCTACGTAACGAAGTATAAATTACTATGAATTTAAAACGAATAACATTGATGAATCGATCGATATTTCTTGAATTAATCTTTAGTTTTATTTTTTGAACATTTACAAATCTTTAGTAAATGTATATGTTGCAAGAGCAGATCCAGGGGACAAGTCTAGGGGGTTAATTTTTTATAGTTAAAATTACTAAAATTATAGGAGTCCAATTAAAGTATTTTATTATCAAAGTACATGAAAAAAGCCAAATTCCAGTTCGGAATACTTATCGTTATCCTCGGATAATAGGCGAAAACTCCGAGCTAGAATCGTTCATCGGAGTACATTACTCGCATCTTATCTCTATCCGACTTTTGGCGCATCTGCTGCAACCGGAACAATAGTCGCTGCATTTGATGTTTTTGCTCTATATCAGAGTACAATATTTGAGATTGGAGGCAATACACATGTGTCTCAGATTTTTGTTGTCGTCTCTGCAAACTTTAATGTTTTGAGTATTGTATCTTTTTCAACCCAAACAACCTACCACAATAGTGCCCAATCGAACTTTCTATCCTTTGTGGTGCTTATCGGCCTTCTCTTTCAGCTTTTTGTATTTCGCCTAAATGTCTTTCCTTGCTTTCTTAAGAATTTTAAGCGTATTGTACGGTGATCATCGGACTATTTCTTTTACAGAGACACAGATGCATGTCTTGTGTCTCTGTAACTTTGTCGCACGCTCAGCAGAGTGTTTTATTGCGTGGTTTTCTCGGCTTTTAATTAGTTGGGAGATTGTTTGTTCTGGTACAGTGAAGGAATTGCCATTCTTCGTTTGTAATGTTTTCACTATACATGACATTAACAGTACCGCTTTTGTTTGTAATGGCAACTGCAGAGATTCCAGCCACTGTTTTTTTGCTTTACTTTTTGAATTTTAGTTTTGCATACAAACGATGGGACTGAGAGGAGATTGAGTGTATGAGAGTTTTAGAAATCAACACCGATTCCGTATTGGTGTTGATCTTTGAACAGATTCCAAGCTTGTTAATGGTAAATCTTGCTCGCAACCAAATAGAATCGAGGTATTTAATTGAGTTACAAGTCTTTTTCCCCTACTATTTGTATCCGTTCTCTATGTCGCCTTGATTTAACCAGTCTAGGTAATCAGAGACTTTCCAGTCTCTATCTGTTTTGTTCTAATTATCTAGAGTTTTTTCTAAATTGATTAATGTTAATTCCTGAGATGTCGAGTCCGAGCAAGTAAGATTTCAAAATTCTTGCACTATCGATTGCATTGCATATTCGTTTCTCACAGACACAAGTACAAGTCCTCCAAGAGCCTTATCTGCATAAAAAGTATTCAGTAGAGGAGTTCTGGACTGTGCCACATATTTGTTAAATAGTCGTTGGAGTTTGACATCCAGGTTGCTCTTAAAAACTGACTTTTTCTTTACGCGATGCATGTAGTTTGGTAGTTCCCGAGGAGTAAAACATTGGTTTTTATTAAAGGATTTGCAAAATGTCCACACATCTACACTCACACACCTTTAAATAATTTACACAAATATAAAGATATCTTAATAAAAAAACTGAATTAATATCCTTTGACATTTAAAAATTTAAACTGTATGGTTAATTGATTTGTTCAATGCAACCGTCCGGTTCAGACACCTCACCCTAGATATCGATATACAGATCGCCAAATAAAGATAATAACTCGGAACTGTCGCGAGCCGCTCAAGGGATTAATATCCAAAAAATTTCAATTTCATAGATATTGAATAACCGAATAATCAATCAATAGGCCGTAAACAATCAAAGGAATATAATTGAATATGAAAGTCTGCAGAAAACCATAGCTTTTCTTTGCTTTATAAGAGAAAAGGTCGAGTCAGACATTGATCACCGCATCATTCAAAAATGCTATACGAATTTTGTGGAGCGATGCAATTTGTGTTTGCAGAAAAATGGTGAACATTTTGAACAATTATTGTAAAACCTTTTTCTTTTCATGTCTTCAAGTTGTACTGCGTAAAAAACCATGTC
>MQRK01182744.1:2647-14835 GCA_001938485.1 Girardia tigrina | reverse complement strand
ATATATATATATATATATATATATATATATATATATATATGTATATATACAGTATGATTCATAAGTCTGTTCACCCCACTTATTTTTTGAGAAAAAGATCAATTTTTAACAAAACATTTATTATGTGGAACTTTCAATACTTAGTTGAATGTCCTTTCATGTCCTTTATCATTTTTAATCGCCTAGGCATGGATTAAACAAGACTTTTACAATAGTCTTTTGATAGTTCGTACCATATTTTTTGAACAGCTACTCACAGCTGTTCTGACGATGTGCACCTTATCGTCTGTAATTTCCTTTTTAAAAGTCCCCATACATTTTCGATAAAATTTGCGTCCTGTGAATTGCTTGGTAGTGGTAAAAGGTCGACTTCCTTCTTTTTTAAGAAATTAAATGTCGACAGTGGACGGTGTAGTGCAAGATCTTGCTGAAAAATGAATTGTTGTTTTGGAAATACCAAGCAGTTTCCAATAATATCAATGTCATATATTATAGTGTCGAGTTGTTTATGTGTTTATTAAGAACAATAAAAAACGCAAGATTTTTATCTGATAAGATATATTTCTATATTACAATTTAATTACAAGAGAAATAGTATGTAAGTGGTGTTTAGTTGGCCCCTGGCCGATTTTATATTTATCGTCTGAGAGCCTTTTAGCGACAACTCAGAGAAAAATTATTTTTTAAGCCTCACACTTTACAGTGTGGTTATATAGTCAATATGTATTTAAAATAATAATTCAATAATAATTATCGATTAACTTGTGAAAGTTTTTATAATTTTATTAATTACTTTTAATCTTCACTGTTACAATGTGATTTATCTCGTCTCCTTTTCAGATTTTATTGTTTTTTATCAACTATTTTTAATGAATGATTTTCGATCTTTATATAGTTTTTTACGATCAATGATCGTTTATATAATTATATACAATTATAAATTACAATTATAATTATATACAATTAATTGTATCTCTCTATCAAATACCCATATGCATACATTGAAATTGTTACATCTAATGCCTTGTGGAATCTTAAAGCCAATTTTAAATTGCCCGTTCGTGTCATTTTTATTTGATCAACATCAAAATCAGGTGCCAAAACATATGTAAAGTAAGGATACTTGGTTTTAAAATCATTCATAGTGATTCCATTATTCATATTTTTATTCACAAGTACCATCAGCAGCATGAAAGATATGAAAATACCCTAAATTGAATGCATCTGCTAGGAACCAATTCTTATTCAAGAAATGAAAATGAAAAAAACCTTTGTAACAATCGGTAACATTTAGTCAAGCAAATGCTAGGATGACTACTGGAGCTACCTAGATGAATCTAATAACCAATAGGATGAATATCTTGAATGCTTTGATTTTAAATATTTTTCATATTGAAAAAATGAAAAGTTAGAAAAATGTGTTTTAATTACAAATAATTTCCTTAAGTCGAATTAGGGGCCCCAGAAAATAAAGTTTATAAAAGCACTAGTTTATTTTTAATTACAATTAATAAAATTCAAATTCTAAACAATAATTTTATTAACAACATTGTCATTATAAGATTACCGGTGCAACAATAAAAATGGTTGCAGAAAGAATTAAATAATTTAAAAGCGGGTACATGCAAACAATCGAAACGCAGGGTACACTTGATTGGTCAAAAGTAAAGCTTAAGCAATTATTATATAGTTTATACTAGGGCTATATTCTTTTCTTGCATAAGAATTTTAGCATTTGCTGACACATGATTTCTTTTCTTGCACACCTTTGAATGTGTTAGCATATTTAGCACGAAAATGCACTTCTACATATGACCGCTTTTGATGAACAATGTTGTGATACTTAATTCCTACCCATTCATTATACGGGAGCTTATGATGATGGACAACTTCTCGGCATATAAAATGAAATAAAAGGATTATTAAAAAATATTATATTAATTAATTATAAAACGTAATTTATTTTATAATTTGATTTTTGTTAATCTGAAATAAAAATTTGATTATTTTAATAAATTGATTGAAAAACTTATTTAATTGATTTGAACTTTGATAATAGTAAATCTGAAATCAAAATATGATTGTTTTGTTTATTTGATTAAAAACGTTCTTAATTGATCTCAACTTTGATTGTTGTCGATAGTTAACTGCAGGCGCTGATCATGCTGAAAATAATAGTTCAATTTAAAATAAAATGAAAAAGAAATTATACACAAAGTTATTAAGATCCCAGCTAATGGTGTAAATCTTGCCAGACAGAGTCCTTACTCGTCTCATTTTAATTTTTTAACCCGAGGGTTCTTCCGCTACATAAATTTTGTAATTGGTAATACTTGATTCTATTCTTCTAAAGAAAGTTCTAAATATGTCAAGTTCATAATGCGATCGATCAAAAGGGATAAATTTGAGTAACTCCTCCATAGATTAAAGAACAATCTTAGACTAGTTATAGATAACCGATGGACTTATGTTACTGATTAAACTATTATGATTTGTTAATATTTCTCGACATATAATTTTGGTATTAAATCATAAGACGTTTTGACAGTCCTTGTTTCATTATTTTAATAAAAAAGTATTTTAATAAAAACATTCCTAATTTGTTTTATAATTAATTAAAATCATAAATCTTAATTAAAATGTTTCTTATAATCAGAAACCAGTGAAAAAAATATTTTATTATTTTACGTTATTGTTCGATCTGAGAGATTTATTTCCCAAAAATGTCAAATTTTGCATCTAAAAGTCAAAGACAAATTAAAATAAATAAATCTCTTTTGAAAATTAGAATTGCTTTTAAATTTTAAAGAAAAAATAGCATTAATTGACATTTTTGCTTCTTTTTGTAAAAGTAAGACTTGTAATGGAAATAATTAAAATTGGTAGCTAAAAATAATTTGTTAAAATATAAAAAGTAGTGAAACTAATAATAACGATTATAAAACACTTTTGAAAAATTTTTATTTCGGACGAATTAAAAATGTCTTATGTATCTTTCATTTCCACCTGACATTTATTTAAAAAAATAAGGTGAATCAAAAGTTCTTTCAATTTTTTCATGTCTTTATGTCTAATTTTCGTCAGCCGGATTTTCCGGCCAATAGTTAATTTTTTATAATCAATAATTGTGGCCCTAATGAGGGCCATTTTTCATTCTCAGCTTTCATTCTCAGATTTTTCGGAAGCCTGAACAATGTTTTTTGAATGCTGCAAATTGATATCATGCGGACTCCAACTCTCCGCCAATATCGTCAATTCATGACTGGATTCTCTGCGGTCGATTTCCACATCGTCCACATTATCGGCGCTCAACATGCTCCTTTCGAGCCACGTTTCGAGATTCGCGTTCAATGATGACTATAGTGATCCGATAATCGATGGAAAACAAAAATTTAATTAAATGTTTTGTTTCATTAAATTAAATTAAATAAAAAATTTTAAAAAAACGAGGGAAATATAAATTTTGTAATTATGTCGGTAAAAAATAAATGCTTTATAAAAATAACCGATTTCTGATTTTCTATCTCAATTTTTTAAATTGTAAACGAATGAAATCGAGCGGACCAGAGCTGCCACCTCATTGTTCAGCGAATCGGCATTCGGAAAACCCACTTGGACGCATCGCGTGGAACACCAACCGATGCGACGCCGCCAACAATACCAACACACTTCAGTAAGCCGCTGTGGGCTGTTTGCGACGCAGACACACGTCCGCGTATCAACAGTTGGGCATGGGAACCCACCGATTATGTCCGACAGAGACAACCGCACAGTTAAGAGGTGCTGGTTGCCGCCACTCAGTTCGGCAGCCGGTACCACATTGGTGTCAGTAGTGCGATCAACCGATCCAACACAGGTAAGCGATTTTGAACATTTTTTGAAACGCAGTTCCTGCAACACATATACACGCTACAATCACCATGCATGCACCGCAACAAACACTCACACGCCTCACATTAAACAAATTTACTCTCACACAGCACTCAACGATCAAATAAGCACACTTCACATCGAAATCACATTGAAAACAATCACTTTAGCACACACTCCAATAACAATAAACACTGAAGGGACATTGTCACTACACTCCAATTGTCCCCCGACTGTTTAATCGAACACCTCATAAATCACCTCACCAGCCAGTCGGGACATCCAGTCACACTTTATAATGGGTTTAAACCGTTGCGTTTTCACCTCTCTTTCAGGCAGTGCGGGATCGTGACCGATATAACAATCACTTGCCACGTGGCATTTTTAGGCGGTTGTGATCGCGATGAAGGACCTGAATTTTTCTCTGAAACCGGTATACCACAGCTGCATGAGTCAATTGCAGTGCACTCGTTGGCGCTACCGACGTCCCCGTTTTTTCTTGATGACGATGGATCACATCGAACCTGGCTTGGACTAATGGAGTTCCGCCTGAAAACTGGGAGGAGCCAAGATGTGCGGTTTCAACACCTCACAGCCGCATTACCGGTCGATCAACTGCGGGCAATAAACAAAGAACTTCTGGTGATCATGGCACATGACCGACAATACGATCAGTTGTACCACCACTTAATGAAGGTACACTCGTAGACCTTCGATGCGCATTTCGAGCAATATTTCAGGACTCAGCCAATGGGAGACATGAAACCCACTCAGTTCCTGAACAAGATGACAACCGATCTGCATGCGCTCAACCCGGCACTGGTCAATGATGATGTAGATCAGCGACTGTTGCGGAAGCTCTTCCTCAAAGCTCTACCGGACACATAATGGGCCATACTGGCCACCTCTGACAATCTACCACTCGTAGAGCTTGCCAGGATCGCGGACAAAATGGCCGAAACCGTTGGGCACGACAAGGGCCACTGCTACCCGATCATATCGGCAATCAGCGATAGCAGCCGCACACCGAGCTCTAGAACACTGCAACATGCACACTTCACGGAGGTAACCACACTGTCCGAACCGATAGCAGCTCTGAAAGCCAGTCTGACCGCTATCAGCCGCAACCGTGATTACTCACCAGTCGAAACCGAGCCGCTCAGCAATGCAGTGACCCGGGGATTGTGGAGCCATACTGCACGGATGCTAGTCGCCCGATGTCCTGGAGGGACGCCAACACCGCTATCCGGTTCATTCATGAAGGCTACTATCGTTCTGTGCTACTTTCACCATCGATTCGGCAAAGTAGCTAAGAAATGCCAACAAGGGTGCACGTTCCAGTGCGACGGATCCGAACCACAAATGACCGACGTATGTATTTGGCATGCCCAGTTTTGTACGAATACCAAAGAGTGCGCTCCCGGGTGTTCGGGAGCTGAAAAAAAACTGAAACGACCCCTCACAATCGCAGCAAGTGAGGCAGGTGAAAGAAGCCGCTGCGACCCCACACACATACAGAGCAACAACAACATTCACTACATCCACAAACTAAACACATATAATAACAACAATGAAAATCACCACACTCTAAACACCTACAACAACAACGACATTCACCATATTTACAACCCACATACACAACGTAACTACAATAGCTACCGCCACAACCTCGACTCGTACAACAACACCACTCAGCACACACATGACTCCAATATACACCACATCAATAACAACAACACCGAACAAAACAACAATAACACCAACAATTACGACAATCAAGATGACAACATAAGTAACCACACCGGCAATCACAACAACACTTAACAAAACAACAATAACAAACCAAGCGACAATGTGCAGCAAGTCAACTACGCGAGAATTCAACCCAAAATACCAGCACTGCAAAAAGCAACATCACCGAGCACACTGAGGGTCCTAAAAATCAGTCACACAACAGCAACAAGCAACTAAACACAGAAAAGAACCACACACCATTTAAGAAACAAAATCTGGAGCCCACTTCAGCAGTTTATCACGTTCCCATACCAATACCGCCAGAACCACCTCCCCAACACAACACATCACACGCAAAGAGACACACCAACAAAACCAAACATGAACAACACAACACTGCAACACACCGCGTTTCGAAGAATAGTCATTCTCGCACCTTCCAGTCATCTCTCGACTTCCAGCAACCCTCCACAATTTCACAACAACCATGCTCCGCGTTCTTCGGCGGGGGCTCCTGTAGTGATCCGATAGTCGATGGAAAACAAAAATTTAATTAAATGTTTTGTTTCATTAAATTAAATTAAATAAAAAATTTTAAAAAAACGAGGGAAATTTAAATTTTGTAATTATGTCGGTAAAAAATAAATGCTTTATAAAAATAACCGATTTCTGATTTTCTATCTCAATTTTTTAAATTGTAAACGAATGAAATCGAGCGGACCAGAGCTGCCGCCTTTGTTCAGCGAATCGGCATCCGGACAGCCCACTTGGACGCATCGAGTGGACCACCGACCGATGCGACGCCGCCGACAATACCAACATACTTCAGCGAGCCACTGTGGGCTGTTTGCGACGCAGACGCACGCCCGCGTGTCGACCGTTGGGCATGGGAACCGACCGATTATGTCCGACAGAGACAACCGCACAGTTAAGAGGTGCTGGTTGCCGCCACTCGGGTCGGCAGCCGGCACTACAATGACTTTCTTTGAACTTCGACCAAATTAAATTTCAATAGCGTTCGAAAATAGTTTACAGCGAATTCACAAAGATTATCGGGTTCCCTTTTCACAGCTTTCAACGTTAATTTGACAAAAATTTCTTTAAATTCATACGATAAAGATAGAGATTTATAATTAAAGTACAGCATTTGAATAAATATATATATATGCGTAAAAACGGGATCAATCTGGATAGCCCGCAAACCGACGGTTCTGTCTGTGCAGCGCCGTCGCCAAAAGGCTCTGGGAGCCGACTTAATTGACTGACTGTTAAATTAACACAGAATTACAAACATTAAATAATAAATTATAATAATTACGAAGGAAAATTAAAATAGAAACTTTCAAAGATAAAAATTCAGCTCACCCGTCATATACTTTTATAGTAATGCATATATCAATTTATAAATGATCATTTATTAATATTTTAAAGTTTCGAAAATTCATGAAAAAATTAGAATTTTTTTTCTTTTTATGCCGTTATTGGGAAAAAAATAAAGAAGATATTAACAATTAAAGGTGACAATGTTCTCATTTTGTACTTTTGAAATTGATTTTAAAACCTCAATGACGATGACACTGATCTCAGTGAGACGATTCTCTTTCAATCCGTCTTTAAATAGTGAATTCTGAAGTTTTTTAATTTTCAAAAAATAATTTAGGTGGGAGAAAAAAATAAGCTTTAACTATACAGGTTCTCCATGTCTCCTGAAACTGTTAAGGACGTCCTTGCTTACACGTTTATAATCTTTTATGTTTATAGTAAAGGAAGGATTATTTTTTGATTAAGAAGGGGTTTTAAAGCCCCTTATGGGAACTTGCTGTAAAGAAATGTCTGAGAGACTAGTTACGTTTTAAATAATGCTGCTTTTTATCACAACTGTGAAACACGGTAGGGAAACGAGGATACAGGTACCACTACCTGTAAAACAACAAAAGTTTTTTCTTTTTGTTCTTCATAGTAAAATAATTTTAAAGCACCTTTAAATCTCCACATTTTAACCACAAATGGTTCTGGTAATGTAAAGAATGGTGTATATTCTCCATGATATCGTATGTTTCATTTATCTGTGCAGAATGACCAACGGAAACACATATTTTAGCAAAATGTTTAGAAAATTGAAGTTTTAAAAATAAACAGATTAATTTTGAAATATTTTTATAAGTTCTTAAATGATCAAATTAAAAGATTCAAAGAATAAATTTCATTGGAAAACAAAGAAATAAGAAGAAATCTCAATTTAGAATGATGATAAATAGTAAGTAAAAACATATTGGTTTGGAAGAACGGAATTGATCTCTTTTAGTGTATTTTTACTTAACTTTTACCAATTGTGAAATAAATTCATTTTATCCAATGGTTTATCCAGTGCTGGATTACCCTTTAGGCAAAAGGAGGTAACTGCCAAGGGGTTCCACGAATCTTGAGACTGAGAGCTGATCTTTTGTCGAAAAATTGTCGACGTCGCCTACGCCGGTCAAAAAAGCACGCCGTTACCGGTAAAAACACCCGGAGTGCCACTGCTGATGAAAATCGCACGGTGTCGGTGTCTGATTACAAGAGACCTCTATATTTACGTTAATATTTTAACTAGTTATAGACACTAAGAAAGTACTTGACGGTTAAATTCGTAAATTGCAAAATGGGTCTGATACCTCGTCGGAGCCATGGGACCCCTGAAGTCTGACTGCCGATGGACCTCAACTGTGCTTAATAATCCTATTATCAGGTCACAGCATGTAATAAACTTACCGATATTTTACCGATAAACAGTGTCGGATTATCTCGAAACATGTTGTCTTATTTCTATCTCTTCTATATAAAATTTTGTTCACTTTTATTTTTTTTTAAAAAATTAAAACTATTAAAAAAAACGTTTCAAATAAAATTACCTAGTATAAAACATCAATTCTTACTTTAATTAACTCAGAATCATCAAATTAATTTAATGAATCATAATAATTAATAAGAATTTAGTTAATCTTCTCAAAGTAATTAGCATAATAAAAAAGACATTTATTCAAATAGTAATGGCGATAATTTTGCCCCTTATCATTAAAATTAGCTAAAGATGGAAGTGGAAATTATCATTTGCTGATTTTACTTTAATAACGTAAAATAGAAATTTAAAAAATTAACCGAAAAGATAAATACTTATTAACTGACAGACATTTTCTTGGTTGTCTCTTTTAAGATCAGGGGAAACTGGAAGAGGAGGAAGTGTGCTGGGCCAAGACAACCACCAAACAAGGCAAAGTCTTGTCAACAGAAATGTAGAGAATTAAATAAAACCGAATTCTTTCTCCGTCATTTCTTCCGAAATACATTAGGTTCAGAATATTTATTGCGGAGAATTATTAATAAATTTGTATTTTGATACATGCTTTTTAATTAAGTATTTTATGTGTTTATTTTCCTACTTAATTTTGTACAGATATTGTAAATGATAGTATCGCTCTTGCTGTGTATTATCAAGGAATCTTGGGACAGATATCTGAAAACCGATGACACAAACATACGCTCTCTAAATGGGGAAAGCAGATGGAATTTTAGACGAATTCTGCATCGTGTTGGTATGTTTTGAGTAAGTCTAAGAGGAATACGTGTAGGAAAAGGAATCACATTGAGTAGTAATAATTTCACCTTGCCCAAAGAGAAGCTGTGCATACGATACAAATTGTCCAATGACAAGAATAATATTTTTGTGCTTTTGCCTGATTATCTCGTGTTTAAAAAATTTCTTTAATTTATATATTTTTATATTTAATAAATTGTTTGTCAAGTCAATTAATGTCAAAATCTGTCGATGACAAATATTTTTCAAAGAGTTTGAGAAACAATTCCCGAAGTATCTTACAAAGATCGAAAACGTTGTCCATTCCTCGACCACGATTGAAACGTCAAAAGAACATTCATTTTGAATCCAGACCCCCTTTACTGGTCGTTTCATCTTCTCAATCATCATTAAATCAAAATCTTTTCACTGAAAATAAAGAAAAATCTCTTTCTAATAATAAAAATTTTACCTGCCTACCAAAACCATTTGAAATCCCAACGGAAATCAAATATAATAAATTTATAAATTGTTTTTCGTGTTTGAAATCTCAGTCGAAATTGTTGCCAGTTCCATCAAATACTCCAGATCGTCATGATTCCCTCCCTCAATCTGATAACGAAATATCATCATTTGATGAGATCCCCATAAATTGTGACAATCTCAGTCAATCTTTCGAATCTTATCATTTATTAAATGTACCATCGACAACCTCTCTACTTACTGATACGAAAAATCGTCGCGACAGTTATGGCAATAAATCTAATTATCCGACTGTCGAAGAAATTCAGTCGTGCAGATCACGATCCCGACGGATTACGTTGAACGTCGGCGGAGTGATCTTTCAGACACTTTGGCGTACATTGGACTATTTACCAAACACAAGGTTGGGTAAATTAAGTCGATGTGAAGGTCATCATGATTTAATGGAACTTTGTGATGGATATAATTTAGAAAACGCAGAATTTTACTTTGATAGAAATTCCACTTCTTTTGGATGCATCCTTGACTTTTATCGAACTGGAATGCTTCATATGTCTGACCTGACGTGCGTGATGACCTTTTCCGAAGATCTTCAGTACTGGCGAATTAATGACGTGTTCATTTATTCTTGTTGTTTGAGCAAATATCACCATAGAAAAGAATTGATGCTTGAGGAAATACGAAAAGAAGCACACGCATTAGAAAATAAAGATAACGTTGAAAGTTTCAGTTTAGATTGTACAGGTCGTTATCGAAAAAAACTGTGGTACATTTTAGATAAACCCAGCACCTCTCGACTTGCCAAGGTAACGTGCAATTATTCAAATAAAATATTTAATTAATTATAATAGTTAGAAAATGTTCTTTAAAAGATGATTTAGTAAAACTACTCAAAATTTTAAAGTTTTATCTCCGACTTTTTATTCATTGAACTAAAAAATCCTCTCATTTTTTGGATAAAGGTTGTGGTAGAAAATACTTATTTAATATTTTATTAATAATACATTTTAATACATAATCTAGCTAATTTATAATAATCTAATCTAATAATTTATAAAATATTAAATGCGAGAATACCTTGATATGATTATTGATCTTATGATAATATTTTAATTATCTATAAAGATATATTACAATCTTTTATTCGAAAGAAAACTAAGAATAATATTAAAATCATTTTCATCTTTTGAGTGTAATATAAACGATTATGGTGAACAGGAATTATAAAATTAAATATTTTGAATTCTATTTTTTTGTTTCCTATTAGTTTTTATTATAATTTAATAAAATATAATCATTTAAAATGCAAAGATGGTAAAAATGAACTAAAAATATGATAAATATTTATATTATAAATTATTATAAATAAACTTCTAAAAAATTGAAAAATTACTGCAAATACAATAAATAGAAAAGCAGATTAAATAAAGAACAAATATTATTAATCATTAAATATTCGCAATAAAGAAAAAAATTTAAAAAATTATAGAAAAATGAATCTATAAAAACTCGGCAATATAAAAAAAATATTTTTGAGAAGAAAATAACAGAAAAATAAAATTCAATAAGTATTATTAAATTCAATGTAAATTATAAATAAAATATTTTTGAATGAAAAGTAAAGTCAATTTGTTTAATTATTAAAATATTAAAAATAAAATCTGAATTATTGGAAATTTTAATTACTTTTAAAAAATTTCTACAATCAATAAATATGTGGTAATCCATCAAAGTAAATTCCATCAATTTCTATCAAAATTCTCCACCCACTTGAAGGAAAAATTCTAAACTTATAGGAATAAATATTTCACGCTAATTATAGTTAATTAAATACTTTAATTATTAAATGCTAATTTTATTATCAAATATGATATCAAAATTTACTCAACAAAGGATGTTCATTCTTTGAAACGTACCTCACCCCTTTGAGAATACAAAAGAAAATAAGCATATCAAAAACAGGTATTATTTTTACTTTAATTAACAAAAATACTGTTAAATTTGTTTATCTTCTTTTTTATTTTAATTAAAATTCTAAAAAATTATCTTCAATTTCAAACAATCGTTTTTGATATCTTTCTCAAGATGTATGATCCTTCTTCTTTTTGATCCTTCTTTTGATCCCGTTGTTTCAGGAAATGTGTCATTATTTTTTAAATTTCGTAAAAATTTACTTTTAAAGGCAAAATTTAATTATACTTTACTATTTTTTAATATTTTCGAAAGTAATTAATAAAAAAATAAAAATATTAAGGTTAGAATTTTGCGTCATATTTGAACTTTGATGCTTCCGCCTATTTTCAACAATGAGCTGAACGAGACCAAAATTTCTGTATCTTTGAGGCCGCGTACCGGCTTTCTTCGAAAATAAGATCACCCAAAAATAATATCTTGGTCTTATTTTCAAGTACTTGAAAAATATTTGAAACTATTTTAAGCACTTTTCATATACCTTCACTGTATTTCATCTTGTCAAGAATGGGCCATTTACTTTTGCCTATATCTCAGCATTTAGACCACATAGAAACTTCAAATTTTCACTGAATGA